>QTSX02002991.1:0-212728 GCA_014839935.2 Entomophthora muscae | reverse complement strand
TGTTAACCTCAGGCAGGGGGGATCTCCTGGCATTATCAGGGGAGAGCTCAAGCATCTTGATCTTATATGCAGACGTGTAGGCAGTAGCCTGTATATCAATGATTTGGTTGACTAGATCCTTGATATGGTCATCAGGGTTTATGGCCTTATCAGAGGAGAGTAGGGGCCCCCCAAGAGCAATGGGGTAGTAGCCTCTTGCCCATATAACATAGCAAAATGGGAATATCCAGTGACACAATGTTTGTTAAGGCGGTATGCAAATAGAGTGGCAGGTAAGTATAGGTCCCAGTTGGCAGCGTCAGAGTAGGTGAGTTTCCTCACAATAGAAACCAGTTTTGAATTTGCACACTCAACTGCCCCATTGGTAGAAGGATTTTAGGGGGCATAAAAGACTGGTGAGACCCCAAAGCCTCAACAACTGAGCTCACTAACTTAGAATTAGAGTTAGTCTCCTTACCAGATAGCAATACTTGAGGACAACCATGGCAAAAGAATACATCCTGTAGCAGAAAAGTGGCAGTTGTCTTGGCAGTAACATCCTTAGTTGGGCAAGCTTCTACCCACTTTCTAAAGTGGTCAACAGCAATTAGAATAAAGCGTCAATTAGAGCAGGAGCAAGGGAGAGGTCCTACAGCATCAATGCTGATAGTGTGAAAGGCATGTTGCAGGGGGACTAGCTTGAACTTGTGACAGCAGCTCTAGGTTGTTGTAGCTGGCAATCATGGTAACTAGCAATAACATCTGGAATTAGAAGAAAAAGATTTTCCTAGAAGTAGTTCTTCTGGAGCCAGGCATAAGTCTTGGCAACGCCTCTGTGGCCTGTCTCTTTATGAGCTTGAAGCACCAGCAAAAGGCAAAGACTAGGACTTACATAAAGCAAGTAGTGGTCTTGTACATTCTTGAAAAGGTGAATGTCACAAATGAGCGTGTCTTTGGATAATTTAGAAAGGGCGACCCAAACTTCTTCTGTCTTGTTCTTCTATGAAGAGGGATATCCAATTGGTTCATACAGCCTATCAGCTTCAGAAGGGTGTAAAGCAAGGATGAGCATTTGGGATTTTCTATCAGCATTCTGATGTTAAATCCTGGGGTAATGCAGCACAGTGAAGTTATACCCTTGGAGGCAGAGAGCCCATCTAGCTAGTTGTCTTTCTGGTTCCTTAAGCTGCTATAACCATTTGAGCAAAGCGTGGTCAGTAACCATTGTGAAATGGGGCCATACACATAATGACAGAACTGCTTGATGGCATGCAGCACAGCAAGGCATTTTTACTCAATCACATTGTAATTTTTCTCATGCTTATTCAGGACACAAGAGGTATAAGCTACAGGGTGATCCACACCTTCATCATCCAATTGATCCAAGATGGCTCTAATGGTCAGGTCACTAGCATCAGTATATAGGATGAATTCCTTATTGTAATCAGTATATACTAAGATGAGAGCCTCTTTGAGTTTTTGGTTGAAGTTTCAAAGGCTTGTTGCTGGATGGAGGTCCATTCAAAAGGGACATTACAAAGCAGCTGGGCCAAGGGTCTGCTAGTGTCAGCAAAATCATGAATAATTGTCTGTAGTATCATATCATGCCCAGAAAGACTTGAACTTCTTGAAGGTTGGTGAGCAGAAGCATTTTGTCAATGGCCTAAAATTTCTTAGTCATGAAGCAAATTCCTGTCTGAGTCACCTCATGTCCCAAGAATTCAAGGTGTTCCTTGAAGAAGGCACACTTAGATGGTTTTAACTTAAGACCAGCTTCTCAAACCTTTATGAACACTTCCTTGAGGTGAGCCAGGTGGTTGTTAAAGGTAGCACTAAAGACTGTTATATCATCTAAGTACACTAGGACGCACAAGAGCTTCAAATGACTTAGGATGGAGTCCATGGCTCGTTGGTAAGTAGCTGGGGCATTGCAGAGCCCTTGCAGAATTTGCGTAGGCTCAAACAATCCTTAAGAAGTGATGAGTGCAGCCTTCTGTCTATCCTTGGGAGAGAGATCAACTTGCCAGTACCCAGAGGCTAGGTCCATAGCAGAGAAGAACTTGGAGCCCCCAAGGCAGAAAAGAGCATTGTCAATGCAAGGTAAGGGGTAGGAATCCTTTTTGGTTAAGGAATTCAGTTGTCAGTAGTCCATCACAATATAATGATCTCCATCCTTATTTTTCAGTATGAGCAATCTAGAGGCCCATGGACTTTGGGAAGGGGCAAGCAGTCCAGTGTCTAGAAGTTTTTTGAGCTCTTTATACACCTGAGCATCCTCTACACAGCTGCAGCAATACAGTTTAGCACGGAAGGGGGGAGCATTGTCAGTATCAATCTGATGAATGACGCCTTTGGCTAGACTATAATCAGTGCTATCTTTAGCAAAGATGTCTGAAAACTGATCCAGGAGGCCAAGAACCTCTTTCTGTTGATCCAAGGATAGTTGCAGGAAGTCTTAAGCAGTGAACAAGGATATGGCTTGAGGTTTTTCTTCAGATAAATTAAAGTCCTGGAACACACTAAAGTGATGTAGGGATAGAACATCAGGGATATTCAACAACTTGCTATTGCCAACAACATGTCCTCTAGACACATGTATGGGGAGAGCAGTTAGGTTGGCAACCAGCAATTTAACAGGGTCTTTATGAGAGACATCCAAAATTCCTGGACAGAGATAGGGTCTGTTGCGCCCTAGCAAGGGAGGAGAGTATAACTCTAGGAATGTACACTTGGGTAGCTCATATGATATTTGGGAGTCTAGGATAGCCTGAGACCCAGGAGGAATAGTCACAGCAGAAGTGGCCAGGAGATAAATCCCCTAAGACGCAGGACAAGCCATGGGAGGGCACTTTATGTTGGAGGAATGGGTATGGTATTATAAAGTGAAAACGCCAGTAGGTATTCCAAGGTATATGTCTTGAGGCGCTTCCCAGGAACTTTAACTGGCTCTTCAAAGATCAAAGGGACCTTGTATCCTAAGATAGAGAGTTTCCTGTCCTTTAAGTTGATGATCCCATTATATTCCCTAAGAAATTGAGTACTAACTAGAAGGTTGTAGCTCTCATTCTCTAAGACAACAGCAGATACAGCCAAGAGTAGCTTGCCAAACTGCATGGGAAGAACATAGTAAGCCCCTATAGCGTGAGTCATGGATAGCCCAGCTGTGTCATATAACTGGTGATAGTTAAGGTCAGGATCAAGTTTGAGCTTCTTGACAAGCTTTGAGGAGACAACATTAACAGGAGACCCTGTGTCTAAGATGGCCTTAATCTTCACCTTTTGGATGGATATTTCCACACAAGTATTAGTATGCCCAAAGAAAGGGAGAACAGCTATAATGTCTTGGGCTTCTTTTAGTTCTTTGTCCCACTTTTAAATCATGCATCTCAAGCCTGGGAACTCCTTATAGACAGTCTGGAGAGGAAGTGAGACTGAAATGTTTTTGAACACAGCGTCAGCAGCCTCAGCAGCTTCCTTGGAAGACTTGACAAGAACAGGGGATCTCTTGGCTTGAGTGAGGTATGGGCAAGAGACAATCTCTTTGGCTTCATGCAGAGGCTTGATGTTTGTTGTAGTTTTCCCAGAACGTAGCTTATAAGGGACTGCAATAGTTTTGGGGACAGCCAGGATGGAGTACCCATAGGCGTTGGGATTTTCTATATCAGAATTGTCCATGTCAAAGTCATCAGAGATGTTGTGGAATAGCAGCAGAATGGGAGGAGCCTCAGTGTCAGCAGGCTCAGAGTCAGCAATGGAGGGGGGAATTGAAGGAGACTGGGAAGAATTGTCAACCAAGAGTGTCTCTGCCTCTAGGTTGACTGTTCTTTTCCCGCCTGTTCTTTGGGATCAGCTCCTTCAACCCAAGGATTGGTGCAGAATCAAAAATGGTGACCTATCTGTCCACATTTATGGCAATCCTGTTATTGAGGAGGGCTCTGCAAGTTCATGGTGAGGATACGTGGGTCACGTAAAGACAAACCAGAGGTAAAGGCAGCACAATTCTCTCTCACAACTGCACCAGAATGGGTAATGTGCACATCCTGCAACAATGTCTTGATGCTCTTTATAGAGGAAAGCATGGATTTATGAGCCTTAAAGCGAAGACACAGGAGCTGGTTAACCTTGAGGGCTTGAGCGCAAGCCATGTACGCTTCATGTGCAGTCAGCTGGCGGCTTGTAATCAGTTGCTATCCCTCCATGTAGAATCTATCTGCAAATTCAGCTAGGGTCTTTTTTGGATTGAAAGCAATGTGCATGAAGGCGTCCTTCTTTGCTTCCAAACTAAGGTCACCACCAAATTTGTTGACCAGAAGCTTCTTCATATCTTCCCAAGTCTCAATGGTGGGCAGCTCTGGCACAACTACCTCTTGAAAGGTTGGGTGCAGACAGGTCAGAATGTGTTCCTTCTTAACCTCATCCCAAGCTCTTCTCATGGAAGTTTCATAGATAGTTAGGAAAGCTGCAATGGTTGAGGTTTTGGGATCAAAGACTTTCTTAAAGGTAGGCTTGAAATGTGCTTCTGGAGTTGGATCACCATTGTTGCTATAGAGTATATTTATGTGCAGGGAGAATTCCGCTTTGGATCTGGTGGGGGGCTGTCTGGCCCACAGCTGGCAAACACTTTTCTCAAGGGTAGTCAAGGTTTCAGCAGTGTGGATGCCTGTATTATTAGCTAAGGTGGCCTACCTCTCAGTGACATCTAGGTGTTGGCCTTGGGCAGTTACTACCAAGGACAATTAAGCCAGTTGAGAGGTAAAAGACAGACCCACCAAAAGACAAGGAGAAAACCTGTCATTCACTGAATTGATTAACTCACTCATCTCCTGTACGTCTTTATCAAGCTCAGAGTGGTCTTGTTTCAAATAGTCCACATCATTAGCTAGAGCTACCAACTCTCTAGCACAGTAAATTTGGGGGGCTCCTGATAGCCAGGGCAACAGCCATCTTTGTCAGTAACCCCAGTTGGACTAACAGTCAATGGCATCATCTCACACAAGGTAGCAACCTCTTGTTGTAATTCAGCAATCTGAGTCATCAGAGCAAGCACTTGAGGATCTGGCTGAGGGGCTTTGTAAGGCAATCCTGACTGCAAGTGGACGCTCTTAACTCTTGAATGGTGTCCCATAGTCTTTGCTCTCTATCTGCCAAATCATCAGCTGGAGGAGAAGGCAGGGCATCTGGCTTGGGTGTAGACAGTTTATTAATTTGAGTCTGGAGTTTGGCAACAATAGCGGCGGTAGCAGTCCTTTCTTGATTGAATTCTTTGCCAAGTTTGTTGAGGCCTTTTGCAGCAAGGGCTGCTACTTTCTACAATCAGTCAAAGGAGTAAGCACTGAACTTGTTGAGCTGCTACAAAAGTTGTTAAAAATTGATAAGATAGGTGTTCAGAGTGGAATCTACTTGGGTGCACCATGGCTGTTCTAATTGGTGAAACTCATGCAGATGCTCTCTAACGTACTTGGGGATATACTGGTGCATTTGTTCAATGGAAGGTACCAAGCAGGATTGGGAAGTGACAGAGCCACGCTGATTGTCTGATACTAAGGAAAACAGGGAGTAGATCCACTGCTGGTAGGCTGCAAACTGATCCCAGTGATGAGTGACAGTGGCTTTTAGAGATGAAATCTCCTGAATGTAGAGCCCCAACACCATCTGGTGGTGGGCTAAGGCGGGTTGTATGAAAGATGACAATAATTGTTCAGCAGAGCCAGCCGCTGAGAGGAAATGCTGTAGAAATTATGGAGCTACAATCAATTTTTAGTATTCTGCTTGATTGAACTGAAGCTGGAGGCAAGGGATGACCCTATCACAGGCCAACCCATGGGCTACTGCTATGACTTGTTCCAAGTCAGGGGTAACCAAAGGGTAGGCCACTAGGTTGAGACCATTTCTGAGGTTCAGCACAGTAGGGACAATAGGCAGGTCAGCAATGTCTTCCTTAGTAGGAGGACTGGTAATTTCAGTTAAAGTTGGCTCTTGTATGGGAGGAGGCAAAGGTCCTTAAAATGTGGTTTCAAAAAGGATAACCAAGGGGCTTACAGCCCCTATAGTGAGCACCATTTTTGTTGTGATCTGAAGTGCAGCACAGAGTCACAATGGGGAATCCTAACCATAGGATTGAATTTTTAATAAGTCTTGGTTAGAATGGCAGGGAAGGCTATGTGATTAACCTGTGGCCCTGATTGAATAGTATCTGCTAGATGTGGCTAGAGAGGCACCAAAGTACGTGGAGACACAAAGACAAAAATGAGAATAGAACATAAATTTTATTGGATATAAAGATTGGGAATATATACTGTGTAGCATTACCACAAAACAGTACATGAACGGTAGGATCACTTGCCACAAGCATGAGTGGGGCAAGTGAGTTGTGCAGAATCAGGAAACCAAACAATTGAATTTCCCAATTTTTAGTCTGACTCATTTCAAAGGCCAAAAGCAAAAGAGAGAGATTTGTGCTCAAAATAACCCATCAAAGGCAAAATCAAAACATGGTGATTGGCGGCATTCACAACAGGTAGCATCAATAACAGCCAAACTATCTATTGGCCAGCCATTTTGTTGGATACTGGTGCGTCCAAGAACTTCATGAGTGTTGAGACTGCAGACTTGTTGCAACTCAAGTATCATCCTGGAATGCTGGTTAGGGGTGGCAACTGTCAAACATTTCTCTCTTTCCAACTTAAGAAGCCAGTGACATTTGTAGTTGTGGGTCAATCTTTTAATGCAAGGTTCTTCATATGCTCTACTCTTATGTATCCTATTATCTTAGTAGTGGGCTGGTGGCAGGACCATACTATATCAACCTTGCTAAAAGAAAATGAGCTGCAAGTGGACCACTCTTTGGGAATATTCATCTGTATTCTGTTGTTGGGTATGTCATAATTAGAGCAGTCTTCTCAGACAATCCAGTTGGTTCCTGTTCCTGCACCTGTAATTTTGGATTTACCAGCATGCCTTCAACACTGGTCTGCGGCATTTGATGCTACTAGGGGTGAGGTCCTTCCCAAGCACACTCAGTTTGACTTTGGCTTAAAGGTTACTATTGATCTGAATTGTATTGCATCTCCCATTTACCCTTTGACCTTAAAGGAGGACACATGCTTTGAAGAGTGGACTTGGGAAATTGTAAAGCCACTTCCCCCTTTAGCCCTGGATAGGACAATCTTCCCGCGCCGCACAAAAAAATCTGCTCAAAAGCCGGCCAAGCCCCTTAATTCCCTTGAGGATTTATCCCACACAATGGACAAGAGATTTGTATTGGCATACCCTTCCCAAGTGGTAGATACTGGTGCTTTGGACTCTGTCTCCACTTGGGAGGAATCTCTGATTAATTTGGGATATTTTTTGGCTTGGGCCCGTCTGCACTTAAAATTAATTAAGTCTAAGCATTCAGGTCGCGCTACTGCCATTTCTTTAAATGCCAATCCAACTGGGTTGAACCATTCAGTTGACCCCAACCAATCAGAGTTAAAGTTGGAAATTAATGAGAAACCTTCCAACTCTTTGGATTCTCCTCTGCAAAATTTCTCTGAAAGCCAATCAAGTCCCAGCCCTGAGTCAGGTGACTCTTGAATTCAAATTCCTCCCTTAAAGCAAGACGGGGGACTTTCAGTCCCCTGCTTGCTCATTTTTCAAAATTAAAGTTTCAACTTTCCTAACCAAAGTTTTGTATTTTTGGGGCTCTTCTACTGGTTCTCCTCTATTCCTGGCTTTGTTAGTATTGATATTACAATTACTTACCTTTCCTGCCTTCCCCTGTTTTACAGCCTTGTTTTCAAAGTCACTACAGTTAACATTAGTGTTGTTAGTTGTGCTTACCTTAGTTGTTTTTGAAAATCTAGTTTGAACTTTAAGATTAGTATTGTAATTGCTATAAATTCTTACTTTAAGTTCAAAATTGTTTTCATTTTGCTTTTGAGCTCCTTGGCTTTTAATATACACTTTACACTCTGTAAACCCGTCCACAAGGCAACCAATATCCTGCAGCCTTTGTTCCTTGCCCTTCCCAGCCTCCCAGTAACTTTCTTGCCTGTGTTTGTCTGTTGGTTGTTCTTTTTTGGAACCATTTGCAGTGATAATCAAGAGAACTTAAGGAGAAAAAAATCTGTCATTACTGGTCCCAAACTTGGTCATTAAGAGAAATGTTGGTCCCTCTCTCCAAGTTTGTTGTTTATACCTTGGTGCCGGCTCTGGTAATGATATGGTGTACTACCCCAGATCTGTGGGGGCTTATTTCCCATACCCTTCACTGTGTTGGTGCTGACCCAGGCCAATTCATGCACTTAGTGGAGGACATTCCTGGATGCGCCCAGGATATCCTTGCCACCAGTGAGAACATTGTGAGAAGCTTGACTTGTGATAACCTCAAGTTCACTGCCCTTGACCCAGTCCCACTTGTGACCCCCAGCCCAACCCCCCTTCCTTTTCCTCCCTCAGATATCCTGGTCCCACTGATATCAGAGGAAGACTTGGATGGACAAGAGTTCAGACCCAAGCGTGCCTCCTGGCTGCTTGGTGGGATGCTTTTGATGGGCTTGGACTCATACTTCCCCCGTCTATCTGCCGTGTCCTCCCTATGGACGCCCCTTTGAGCAGCCATCCCAGTCTTACACTGGATGATGTACTTGTGGATCCTTCCCCCAGGATTGGAGCCAAACTTAGTTAGTTTAGCTCCCCTCTCTCACAGGCATGTTGGCAAGAGGATACATCTTTAAGAAGGCTTCTTCAATCTGTTCTTCATTGTTGTTTGTTCAAAAATCCAATGGGTCTCTTTGTCCTTGTGTTGATTACAGGAATTTGAACAAAATTAGACTTCCTGATCCCTACCCTTTACCTCTTGAGGCACAAATTTCTCAGTGTGTTGAGAGGGAAAAGGTACTCTTGAAACTTGATTTGTTGAATGCATTCAACCAAATCAGGATTGCAGAATGAATGGAATGTTTAACAGTATTCAGAACTAAGAAGGGTATCTTACAATTCCGCGCTATGCCTTTTGGATTGAAGAATGCCCCAGCTTGCTTTCAGCAGTTAATTGATTTGGTCTTGGGGGATCTCCTAGGTGTTTGTGCCATTATATATATGAATGTCATCTTGGTGTTCTCTCTGGATGAGGAGTCACATAAGGCCCACCTGTCAGCAGTTGTAGAGCACATCCTCCAGGCTAATTTGATCATCAAATGGAGTAAGTGTGAATTCTTTAAACGTAAGGTTACCTTCCTGGGTAATATTATCTTTGAGGATGGCCACACTATTGCCTCCAATAAGGAAGCAGTGGTCCAAGAGTATGCTACACCTGTGACAATATCCCAACTTTGTAGTTTCTTGGGTAATTGTATGTTCTTGAAGAAATTTACCCCTCACTTGTCTGAAGTGGCTGCCCCCTTGTATTCAGCGAGCAGGAAGACAACTTTGGTCTGGACTCCTGATTATGCAAGCATGTTTGCATAAGCCAAAGCTCTTTTGTTGTCTTAACCTGTGTTAATACATGTGGATCCTGAGCTTTCTTATGTGGTTTCCACAGATGCCTCAAAATATGCTGTGGCTGGTGTGTTGTTGCAGACTGCTAGTGATGATGTTGAGAGACCTGTAGGATATTTCTCCCGGAAGATGGAGGCTTGAGAACACAATTACATGATTTACAAAAAGGAATTGTTGGCAGTTGTGGAATCCTTAAAGCACTGGTAGCACCATCTCATGTCAGCACATCATCTGTTTGTAGTAAGAACCAACCATAAAGCTCTTCTGTATTTGTCAGACCTCCAACCCGTGGGGTTCCTGAGAACTCTACAGGGCGGATGGCCTGGTGGCCCAGCAGGAAGAGCCCACCACAGGATTGGGGCTAACTTTATAATACAAGATAACAATTTTCCAAGGACCGCCCAAGGTCTCCTGTAGGCACCATGGAATCAATCGTCCAGTTAGGGTGATATACATCACCCCAAATACTTGGGTGGAAGTGGATTCATTAGTGGCAATAGATTCTTGCAGGCGGTTGGGCCGCGGGGTGGGGCAGCGTCATTGGAACCAAATAGTGGGCAGGAAATTATACTTGTCTCGGAATAACAGAGGGGGCCGGGATAATTTTTGTGCCTTCTCTGTAAAGGACTTCTGTCTCTTAGTTCTAGCTTCTGGGTCGGATTAGATCTCCTCCAGAGTAAACTTCAAAATACGCTGGGTTGGGTGGGTACTTGGAAAATTTACTGGGCTGAAGGGAGCTCCTGGTGGATGGTAAAGTTCGGGTGGCTGGTCCGTGGTTTCTTGGGGTAGGTGAGCATGTGGAGAGAGCTAAAAGGAGTAGATGTAGATGAAGTAAAACTAATAACAAGTATGGTATGATCTGGTTGAACCAAAGGCTCTGCCACTTTATTGCAAGGATGGTAATGGGCATTTTCCTGGAACCAGCTTATAAGTATACCCATCTGTCATGGTAAAAACTTTCACAAATTCCGCTGGCCTAGTTTTCCTGATTACCAGGTCTTCCCAGTCTTTGGTGGCATCAATTGGTGGGGTTATTTCATTAGCTGGTTTGAACTGAGGAAGCTCAAATTCTCTAGTCAGGTTGTGGGATTGATTGCTTCTGGGTGGCCCGCGTTCTATGGGGAAATTCTCTTGTTTCCCCTTCTGTGCAGGCCGAGTTATTTTGGAATCAGTGGCTGGGCTTGCCTGGTGATTGGCTGTCTTATCAGGAACCCCCAGTGGGGGAGAGTATTGACGTAGGTAAATTTGGTTCATCAGCTTAAAAGGATTTTCCGAAGTCAAATCCTGTTCTGATTTTAGCCCAAAAACTGCGGGCAGCCAGGCGGCTGGCCCTGCAGGCTGACAGCCCGCGAGATGCTGGTTTTGAGTTTTGTAGTTGGGGCTTTTTGATAAGCATAGTTGATAAGAGCTTGTCACTTTGTGACAGTATTACCGACAACCCAGGGTTTAGTCAGGTTGTCAATCCAGATGGCATGGTGACCTGACAAGATACAAGTTCTGCTACAAGTTCATTAAGGGATCTGATAATCACCTGGAAGATGAGTTGAGCAGAAATCCTTCCCATCTCCCAGATGCTGGTATGGACGTTACTTTCAACACACATACTATGATTCCAGATGAGTCTGTGATTCCTTTTGTACTACCTCTGCCTGCTACACTTGCCATCATGTCCTTAACTGAGGGTGCAGACTTAGACCTATATTCTAAAGTGAAGTTTTTGCAGCCTCTGTCCAAAGGTTATGATAGGTTATTGGAACTAGTATGTGTACATCCTGTTGGCCAGCCACAGGGTCATCACAAGATAGGAAAAAATTTATATCATCAAGGTTGCTTGTGGGTTCCAGAGGGAACTATTTGGGACAAAACCTTGGAGGCTTAACACACCTGTCCTACAGCAGGCCACCCAGGGAAAATCAAAGCAGTGGAGCTTATCTGCCAACAGTTTTCTTGGAAAGATTTGACAGTGCATATGGCAGCTTAAATTTGTGACTTCCTGGTATGTGTTTGGTCTAAGGCAAGCAGGAACAAGACTACTGGCTTTTTAGTTCCTTTAAAACCAGCTACAGGGCCTGGACGTCAGTATTGGTGGATTTCATCAGAGAAACTTTGAATTCTGACAGTTTAATGCAATAATGGTGGTGGTTGATTGCTTCAAAGAATTGGCACACTTTGTTCCCTGATCAACCACAATTACTTTGGTGGAGACAGCATGGCTGTTTGTGAATAGAATCTTCTCCCTGCATGGCATTTCAATGGAGATTGTGAGTGATTGTGGGCCCCAATTCATTGCTCAGTTCTGGAAAGCTTTTACTGGAATTCTGGGTATCAAATTGTGTTGTTCCACAGCTTTCTACCCCCAGTCTTATGGACAAACAGAGAGGGTAAACCAAATTGTGGAATTCTACCTGTGCTGCTACACTAATGCGCAACAAGACAACTGGTGTGCCAACCTACCCTTGGCAGAGTTCATATATAATAATGCTCCACACACATTGACTCAGGTTTCATCATTCTATGCCAATGTAGGTTACAATCCCTCATCCAACATGGGTACTTGTTTGGTTAGCAACTTGAAAGCTGCAACTGATCAGGCTGCTACGTTGAAGCAGGTTTGTCAGGAGCTCCAAGTTACTCTTGATGCCACTGTGACAACTTACAAGGAATATGTAGATTGTAAGCTCCAGGAGGGTCCAACTTACAAGCCAGGTGATCTAGTCATGGTTGATGCTTGCAATATGAAACTTAAGGTTACCTGTTGCAAATTAGGTCCCAAGCAAGTTGGTCCCTTCAAGGTAGAACGTCAGATTGGTCCCTCTGCCTATTGGCTAGATTCACCTCCTGCTTTCAAGATTTTCTATACCTTCCATGAATGTCTTCTTACTCCCTTCAAAGAAACAGAGACTCCCTCTTCCCAACCCATTCTTGTGGAAGGAGACCTGAGTATGAGTTAAATTGTATTCTGGCTTCCTGCAAGAATCACCACCATCTAGAGTATTTGGTGTTATGGAAGGGTTATCCTGATTCTGAAAACTCTTGGGTTTCTCACTATGATTGCTCTAACTCTCTAGATCTTATCCAAGGGTTCTATGATTGCAAACCAACCGCCATTGGTCACCCTAGGCTTACCTTAGCTGCAATAAAACTTCCCCCTGCCCACAAAAACTTTTCCTTGTCTCATCTTCTGGATGTTGGTATTGTGCCCTGGGCTAAAGCAGAGGGTAATATCACAGTAAGTTCCATAATGCCAGGGATTATTTGGCCAAGTATGAAATTGCAGAAAGCCCAAAACCCTTTAACAAAACTGACTTATTTAACAGATTTGAATAAAATAGTTGACCAAAAATGGGTTACAGCTGCTCCAGTTTGCCGGTCAAATCTGATTTCCTCCTGTAAGTTGATGTTGATAAATTGACATAATTTAAGTGTCACAAGATATGAACTTGTTAATCAGCATGGTCATCATAAGTTAGTCACTCAAGGGTTCTTTGCAAACTGGACTAGATACTCACTTGACAATGTGGAAGGAATAGGAGCCCAGGATCCAGGCGGTAATGCTTAGTCAATTTTTGATATATATTGAATAATTTTCACTGATTCAACTCTTAAGAGTTGAGTCCTCCCAAAATTTACTCAATAAAAATCACATATTCCCTGGTCTAACTTTACTTTTGAAAATGCATCCTGTAGTTGGATTGTTACACTACATTCCCTACAATTTAATCCTTAGCCGTATTATTACGGGAAGATGGGGGCCTGCCGTTGGTACTTTGTTGTTGTTGCCGCCAAATGTTAATTCAATGCCTGTCAATCTTGGAGCTGTTCCTACTCCTGTCAAAGCTGAAACTCATGTGCTATCCCAATGTCCTGAATTTTATGCTAAAGACACTCTGATTCTCTTACAGGCCATTTATCTAGGGCTTTTCTGGTTGGGGTTAATTATTTTACTTAACCCTAGTATCTCATTTGGAAATTTCACAAAACAGTATTTGAAGCTGTGTTGGTAGTTAATCATTAACTCTATGTGGATTTGGTGGGTGATTCCCCACCACATGGAGACAGCTTCTTATTATACTGTGATTTCCTTCACATCAAAGATGTTAGGTTATGAATAACATCTTAGTGCTAAATCAATGTAAAAGTATAATTAAAAATCAAAAAAGTATATAAAAATTATATGGGGAGTAGCAGGAATAGTAGCAGATTATAATTGCAAAAAAATCATTATGCAGAATTTTTTATTGTGAGTTAAAAAATCAAAACATAGTAATTTGTCAAGTTTGACACTGTCAATCAGCTGGAAAAAGCTGAATTCTTGCTGCCAAGTTTTCTAGAGTTGAGAAGAAAAATAAAATTTGCTACAGTAATTTTCAAACCTGTTGAGATAAATGTATATTATTCAGTTTAGAACACATGATCCCAGTCTAAAAACAAAATCAAAAATCAAGGAATTTATATTAAGTTACAATAGATTTGGATCCACTTTGATTTTGTTTTTAGACTGAGTTCATGTGTTCTAACTTGAATAATATATGTTTATCTCAACATGTTTGAAAACTACTATATGTTTTTTACTTATAAAACTTGCTTAAATTTAAAACAGGTTTGAAAGTTAACCCAAAAGCAAGGCAGTTTCATATGCTCAAAAATAAAAAAATACAACATAAGTTAAAAAAGTAAATGAGTGGGAAGGTGTTTATTAGTGATTAAATTATGCTGAGAGGAGCTGGGAGTAAATTATTTACCATAGTGAGAGTTAAAACGTTAAGAAGCTTTTTTCACTAGTCATCCTGTTAAGGTGTTGACTTGGTGGGTGTCAACTGGCACCCATAGTGTGACGCTTATTAATTTAGGCTTAAATATGAGCCTTTGATTAGTTAAAAGTAAAACCAATTATGTGGTGAGTGGATAGTGTTGAATGGGGGGAGTCAACTTTCTGTTTTTTTATAAATTATATATGAAATCTATTAATAAATCAGGCTTAATTTATGCAGCACCACTTGATCTACCAACCCAGAATAAACATATTGTAAAGCAAGTGGGGCCGTTGATTGATGTTTCTGTCAGGATTCACCTTCTTTTAGCTGCTATTCTTAGCCCCTTTAATTTTGGTTTATTTACTTCAACCTTGCTATGATTATTCTGGACTATTATTAATCTTAGTCATGCTTAATTAGCTCACGCATGTTTAATATGGTCTTCCTCTTCTTTCCCTAAATTTTCTACACTTTCAGGTTCAAATTTGGTTCTTTTCTCCATCCTAAAATCATTTTATGTTGACTAGCTAGGTTCAAACCTATCTTATCTTTAACAACAAAACTCAACCACTGTACCTATTTGCTTGGTTTAGTAGTTTTTATGTCTCCTAACTCTTACATTTTGCTTTGTAATGATGACGCGTCCCCAGGCCTTTGGATCTTGTTTTTCCCGCTCTCTGCCTCACAACGTCTAACTGTCAACTCCAAAACTTTGCTTCTTCTCCTTCCGGTCTCCTTTACTTAGTTTAACTTATCTAAGTTAAATTGACAATATCTGATTCTCCTAACCTCTATTTTTCAGAAATGTTTTCCTAACCAAATATGGTTGAACTTTCCACCTCAATTCTTGCATTTCACAAACAAAGCACAATAAAAGGCTTGGTTTCTCCAGTCTCAACATTAAGTTGAGATGTTTTGACTTTCACCCCAAAAAGGTACTTGTTAGGCTTTGTGGCTTGTTTTTCCTCTTTAATCTTTACTCTTGTATCTTTTCATCCTAGTTTCATGATTTCATTTGATTATATCTTTTGTCAGTTAGGCATTTTTTATAGTGGTACCCACACTTCAATTGTTGATAGTTTCAATCCACCAGCTAGTGCTGATCACTTTCCAGACTTAGAAATTGAATTTTCAACTAAATCATCAGTCATTAAGACTGGTCTTTATTTGTTTTCTTAGGTTTAATAAATTGCTTAGTCCTTACTTTGCTTCATATAAACTCTTAGGAGCCTTAGTGCAGTTATTATTGCAAACTTTGCCCACCTTTTTATACTTGAAAAATATAAACATTCTTGGTTTAAAGTCCTTAGTCTATAATAATTTACTCAAGCCTTCAGAACTTACAGTTTTGGCCATTAAATCCAGTATAGTTGTTGTATGTCTGAACTGTTGGGTATAGCTAGCAAGAATTAGCCCTGATAATTGTTCAATTACTATACCTGAATGCAGGGTAGTAAAACCAAAGTGAAGCAAACAATATGTGGGGGTAAAAACTTATATTTTTTCATATGAAAACCAAGTATATATAGAGAGGTGGGAAATTGATAGAGGGGAAATTGTTGGGATGGAAGGCTGGGGAATTAGACCAGGTTTGGCATCAATACCATAATCAAAACATCAATATCAATATAGGCTATTGATTTTGCAACCGGAAGTAGGGATTGATTGGGCAATCAAATTATTGACGTCACCTCCATTTAGATTTCTAGACTCAAGTGCCAATTATGAGCCTTAATTCTGGAATTGAAGGCCTTGTTTGTTGCCCCTTTGTGTAACCTCCAGATTGCCAAATTACTGAGAGGATTTGAGTGTAATCCAGAATGCTCTGGTATCCACTAGTTCTTGATCAATTGGTTGAGCAATTGCTTTGTGTAATTTTTTCTGGATCTGACTTTGAATTTAATGCCCATCAAATCCATCACATTTTAGCACATTAAAACATTAGTGATGCTTGGGTGCTTAATCAACGGCTATGGACACTAATAATAAAATATAATAGTAAATAATAAAATTTATGTAAGTGCATACGTGTTTTATTAATGAAATTAAGATTTGGCTTAAAAAGTGTTGGCTTGGCCACTTTTACTTCTAGATTACCAATCACAGGTAATTTTAACTATTGTTGGTGAGCTTACATATAAATTCTCCCTTGAATTAGACTTTTGTTGCAACTGAACCAATTAGAACAGTATTTAGAATTGAGGAAAACAACAGCCCAATAGAAAGGACAGGAATAATAAGAATAAGTTATTGTTTATTGTAGAATATTGTGATTAATATACCATATGGGGAAAGCCACACAACCACAAGGGGGTGGAATGGTGGCTTGTTCCATGTAAGAATTTGAGCCAAGGAAAAACTTGTGCGGGGATCAACAAGTTGAATTGGTAGCACTCCTAATTAGAAGAAAGTGCCCACAATTTGATACTGCCATCAGATTGGTTCATGTTGTTAGATACATCAAGGGGCAACTCATTGAGCGCCCCCATGTATTGTAAGATACGTTGGCAGGCAAGTCTGGGGAATTGGTTGTAACACCCCCCTTGCCCCCTGCTTGTTGTCAGACACCAGGATTAGAGTCTGCAGAAGATCTGGGAAGATCTGCACAAACAATCTTTGTGTGGGGATGGCGCGGCAGGGGTGCAAGCAATCATGGTGGAGTGTCTTGGTGTTCCCTTGGGCATCCTTAAGCTAATAGGTGTGATTGTCATGGACTGCAGCTATCTTGAAGGGCCCTAGGTGGTTGGGTTCCAACTTAGCCAAATTGGGGTTGAGTGTCATGAATGACATTTTAATACTTGTATTGAAAACCCAAGAGTCAAACCCCAGTCCCCTGAAGGCAGATTGGACCCCCCAGGACAGTCCAGGACCCCCCAATCCGTTAAGTCACAGACTCAAATTGTTAAGTTGCCCCGCGACCTGCCAGCCTAATACTGAGGATTCCCCAAATGGTTACCAGATTGCTGCCAAACCAGTGCCACTAGAGATCCATACCTATGCAGGAAATATGGTCTGCCTAAAGGAGGTTGGGAAAAGACCTGCTACTAGCCCTGCCAACAAACACCAGCTGTTGCCAGTCTCCAGTCCAGAAAAGGTATTGCAATTGGCCAACTCAGATGACATGGTGAACACCAGCAGCAAAACAAAGCACTGCCACTTATATTCCCCAGAACCAGTCCAGCTAAGAACCGCCAAACTGGTGCCACTGAGGGCCCAGACCTACGCAGAAGCTGTGGCTTGGCAAGGTCCACTACTAGCCCTGACAATAAGCACCAACTGCTGCCAGTCCCCAGTCCAGAAAGAGAATTGCAATTAGCCCGCTCAGGTGACATGGTGAACCAAAGCGGCAAAATTAAGCACTGCCACTTCTGTTTGCCAGAACGTACCCAACCAGAACTTGATGCTCCAGACCCTAAGCCAAGATCCATGCCCTACTGGCAAACCGCCCATGGAGCTGAAGCCTGCAAAAAGAGAAGAAGCAAAATCATATGGTATAAGAACGCTGGCAGTGTGGTGATGACCACATCATCATTTTTGATAATAAAGTTTTATGAACCTTTGGTTCAAACAAATCTTACCCTATTTAGTCTTATTGATCTTCTACCTCAACTCTGGCCAAGTAGACAACCAGGCAACAGACTCCTTCCAGAGATTAACCTGCCAAACTGCCCCAGGCATTATACCGTCCCCTGGGAGCCCCCTTTAGACCTGTGCACTTTACCAAGTATCCTCCAAACCCAGCCTACGCTGAGTTCAACTTGGAAAGCATACTCCTTGCCAACCCCCTGGCAAGAATTAGAGAAATCAAAACAATAGTTTAAGAAGGAAAGTGGTATGTTAGGCCTCCCAGATTGTTCAAAAGACAAGTACAATTACCTGCCAGTGTATTTTGTTCCCATGACCCCACCTGTAACCCCTATACCAGACTGCCCTCTGGAACCTACTGCTGCAGCAGAGACCATATCTACCCAACTGTTTGGAGTACTCTAAATTACTTTGACAGGATTGGTGGATTCTATGGTCCCCAACTCCGGACCCTGGTCCTTGCTCAGGCAATTTATATCTTATATTATCAAGTTAGTACCCATTCTATGGTGGGCCTTACCCGCTGGCTTGGCTGCACCACACCCCAAGCCGCCCAATGCCTCTACCTATTACTGGATTCCTGACATTATGAAAATAATTTACAAACACAGTAACCTGGGCCCCAAGATGTTGTTAACACTTGGGGCAACTTGTATGCTCTTTTTTGTGATATCACTTATTACACCCATAAGGCAATTACCTCCCTGATACTCTCATGGATGAAGAACCAACCTGCCAAAGAATTGAAAGACCCTGCACCTGGTGCAAACCCCCAGAACCCAGCCACATCACAAGTGCAAAATGTGATAGTGAACCAGACCACAACCAAGGTGGATATGCCCCAGATGGGCAAATTCACCTTAGAAGAAGCTCGCCGAGCTATGCCAGTCCTCTGCCTCCACTTCTAAACCAATGCCAATGCCTACCCCAGTGATACTGAGAAAGTCCTGGGGGTAGCCGCCATGCTATCAGGAGATGCACTGGATTGGTTTGGGAAAGCCACTGCTGAAGATGTTGAATTTTGCCTTGACTATTCAAAATTTGAGGCCAAACTCATGAGCACTGGTGATGACCAAGACACCAGATACTATGCGCTGAACTCAATGTTAGAGATCCGACAAGCAAACCGCCCTATCTAAGCCTATATTGATGAGTTCCTTAAACTTAAGATGCGCACCCAACTTGAAGATAAACTATCTGCCATTATCTTCAGAAAGGGAGTTAGTTCAGCCAAGAAAGACCTGTTGAAGCACCACCCGCCTACACTGAGCCTGGAGGAATCACTACCCCTATGCAAAGGCCTGAGTCTAAACCAAGAAGGACAGAACTTGTACCCTGCCCAAGCCGGCAGGGCCATAATGCCCAATTGACCAGGAATGTCCCCTGACAAGTTACAATGCCACTATTGAGATGGGTTGTGTTTCTACTGCCATGAGGCCGGACACCTAACCAGAGCATGCCCTAAGGAGAATACACCTCCTGTATCCTTGGCACAAATAAACACCTCTGCACAATCTTTTAAATTCATCCAAGTGACCATAGACTGTGTGGGAATCAAGCACCAGATTGAGGCCTTTATTGACACAGGAGCTGATGAAAGCTTCATTGACGCCAACCTGGCAAAGGAACTAGGATTAACAGCTTCAGAGTGCAGCCTTCAAGTAACCATGGGAAACAGTTCCCTGGACACTGGCTACGAGTGTGAACAGGAACTTCCTTTGATGATTGGACAGAACGTGTATCCAACCCCCTTGATCCTCTTGCCGGGATTGCCACATCCTCTTGTACTGGGGGACTCATGGTCCAACAGACATGGCCTGATTCTAAACTATTGTGAGCAGACTGCCACCTTGGGACAACCTGAGTCTTGTGATACCGTTCCATTCTGTATAAGCCATGACAGAGCACCAAACAACAGACTCTTAATTATAAAGATAGAACCCAGCGTTGGGACACTACCCACTGCCTTGCAGAAATGGTACTATGTATTTAGCAAAGAAGAGGCCACAAACTACCCAGCCACTAAATCTACAACCACGCTATAGACCTGCTACCAGGTACCCAACCACCTCACGGCCCCATCATAG
Organism: Entomophthora muscae; assembly: GCA_014839935.2. Taxonomy (NCBI): domain Eukaryota; kingdom Fungi; phylum Entomophthoromycota; class Entomophthoromycetes; order Entomophthorales; family Entomophthoraceae; genus Entomophthora; species Entomophthora muscae. Next base: position 192,843 of record QTSX02002991.1, on the reverse strand, counting down.
TTGCAACCACCGTGAGCAAGCAGCCTTGAAAGCTTACCTGGAGGATATGACAAAAAAGGGCTTCATCTGAGTGTCAAAGGCCCCCTGCTTGTCACCAATGCTGCTTTTAGGGAAGAAAGATGGCGGAATGTGTCCCTGCGTGAACTACCAGAAGCTAAATGATATTACTGTGAAGAACTGCTATCCCATCCCCAATGCCAACAACCTTTGTGACGTACTAACTGGAGCCCAGGTGTACTCAAAAATTGACCTGAGAGACGCTTTCAACCAGATCAGAATCAAGGAGGGGGACAAATACAAGACAGCTTTCAAAATCAGATATAGGTTGTAAAAATACCTAGTAATGCCATTTGGTTTATGCAACGCCCCCAGCACTTTCCAAATGATGATTAACACTGTCCTAGGGGAATATCTTGACCACTTCTGTGTTGTGTACTTAGAAAACATCCTCATCTACAGCAAGACTCATGAGGAACACCTGTGCCACCTGGACCTTATACTTGAAAAACTCTCCCAAGAAAACTTACACGCCAAGCTTAAGAAATGTGAATTCTTCCAGTCCAAAGTTGAATTCCTGGGATACATAGTAAAGACTGGTAGGTTTGTAATGGCACAGGACAAAGTAGAAGCAATAACGTCTTGGTCAATGCCCAAATGTAGGAAAGATGTGAGAAGTTTTTTGGGCCTGGCAAATTATTGCAGGGATTTTATCCAAAAAATTTCTCACATCACTCTGCCCCTGACCTGTCTGTGCTCTGACAAGGTCACCTTTGCCTGGACTCTGGAATGTACCACCGCCTTTGAGACCCTGAAACTTGCCTTCACCTCTGCTCCCATCCTGGCCATGCCTGACCCATCCAAGCCATTTATACTGGAAACCAATGCATCCAACTTTGCGGTGGGCAGGGTCCTTCTTCAGGAAGGAGGGGATAGTATGCTACATCCTGTAGCATATTACTCCAAGAAGATGCTACCTGCCAAAGGAAACTACCCAATCTACAACAAGGAGATGCTTGCTATAATGAAGACCTTGAAACATTGGCGCTGGTACCTATATGGTGCCAAGTTTCCAGTAAAGGTCATAACCAACCACAAGAACCTGGTTTATTTCTTTAAACCCAGACAGCTGAACCAAAGACAGGCCAGATGGGCCTTAGAACTGGCCAACTACACCTTGACCATTGACTAAAAACCCAGAAAGGTGAACATGGTACCTGGCACCCTGAGTAGAAGAGCTGACCTGATCCCTTCCTCTACAGAAACCAAGGAACACAACACCCATGTACTCCTTGACCCTGCCAGCCTAGGAATCCAACTGATGTACATGAAGATCATGGCCCGCAAACCTGACATAATTGAGGCGCAGAAACAAGACAAATACTCAGCAGAACTTGTTGCCAACTTAACCTCAGACCCAGAGAGCCGCCACCACAAGAAAGGATTCTTGCTGAAAGGAACCACCCTGCTATTACACAACCAAATCTATGTACCAGAAGGTGAAACAAGGACCAAGGTACTCATTGACTACCATGACTCAGAGATGGCCGGCCACCCTGGCAGACTCAAGACACTCCGAGGAATTAAGAAGAATTACGCTTGGCCCTGACTGGACAAAGACGTGGCTGCCTACATTGAAGGCTGTGAGACATGTGGAAGAACCAAAACCTGTAGATCCAAATCTGAACGCCTGCTAAGACCACTAGACGTACCAGCAGGACCCTGGCAGTCTGTTTCAAGGGATTATATTGTAGAACTGCCCCCCTCCAATTTGTTTAAAGCCATCCTGGTCATGGTAGATAGGTTTACTAAGATGTTTACTTTGTTCCTACCACTACCCACTGCACTGCTGCAGAGACAGCTAGACATTTCCACAACTGCATCCTAACCCAACATGGCACTCTGTCAGAAATTATCACTGATAGGGGCCCTCAATTCACCTCAAATTATTGGACTCAAGCTATGAAGGACTTAGGGGTAAAACTCTGTGTATCTACCTCATACCACCCACAGACTGACGGCCAGAATGAACAAGTAAACCAAATACTTGAACAATATCTACAATGTTATGCCAACGCTGACCAAGACAACTGGGCTGAGATGCTACCCATGGCACAGTATGCCTACAACAGCAAAGAGCACGCACCTGACCAACATCAGTGGGAGGTGGCATACTGGTGATTTCCTTGGTCTTGGCAGGGTTGGGCTTTATCTGTTGAGCAGAGATAGTGTGCCCAAGGAACAGCAGCTTTGACTTGAGAAACTTGCATTTGGAGGGTTTAGCTTTTAGCTGGTTTTTCCAAAGGGTGTCAAGGACAGCACAGAGATGTCAGAAGTGTGTGGTTTGATCTTGACTGAAGACAATAATGTTGTCAAAGTACACAGTCATGCATTTCCTGATCAATTCCTCAAATGCTTTGTTCATCAACATGGCAAAGGTAGAAGGAGTGTTAGTCCTCCCAAAGTTCATGATCCAAAAATCAGACAACCTGTAGTGTGTGCAGAAGGCAGTTTTTGCCTCATTCCCTGGCGCAATGCGGACCTGGTTGTACCCTGCAGTGAGATCAATCTTGCTAAAGACCTTTGCACCCACAAGCGTGTCAAACAGGTTGTCAATTAACGGCAGGGGGTACTTATTTTTAACCGTCACCTCATTTAGGATGTGGTAATCTGTGACCAGGCAAAGGGACCTGTCCTTCTTGGCTACAAAGAAGACAGCTGCTCTGTATGGAGGGAGCAAGGGGCAAATGAAGCCCTTGCCAAGCACGTCCACAAGGTACTGGCAGAGGGTCTCATCTTCTTTTGGTGTGAGTTGGTATAAGGGATGTGCTAAGGTAACAACCCTTGGAGTTGTACAGCGTGCTGGATCTCCCGGGGAGGAGATAGTTGTTCAAGTGTCTCACTGAACACCTCCTTATATTCCTCAAGGAGTGTGGCAAGTGCTGGTGAAGGTAAAGTGGTCAAGGGAGGAGCCGCAGGTAGTTCAGCGTGGATAACTTTGACTGAGCATTGATTGAAGTTTAGTTCCCCCCTTGAAATTATACAATCCTGTTTCTGTTATTCTGATAAACACAGTATTGTGAAGGAGCTTGCTCATTTCAACAGGATAGATCTGAAAGCCCATCTCATTTATATTGAGGGTGATGACAGAAGTATCCCAATCAATGTAGGGACGGTTGTGCCAAAGCCAGTTGAGTCCAGCAATTACGTCGTGGCTGAGCCCTGCTATGATGGGCCCAGAGAGCTTAACCTGGATGTTCCCCATTTTCACAGATAAGGGTACTGTCTTGTGGGCGATGGCAACTCTGCGGGAGTCAGCTACTTGTACTGCTTTGAACCTGCTGGGCACTTGGTCTAATTGCTGAGAGTTGGCAAACGCCTGGTCCACCATAGTGTGGTTGGCCCCGGTATCTACCAGTAATTTGTGGGTGTTCCCACAGAAACAGAAGGGATAGGACAAGTGTGTTACTTTATTTGAGGAGTGGCTTGCTTGCAATACAGGGTTGTCACTGTGAACCTGAAAGACGTCCAGGGTTTTGACTTTGTGAATGTTGTAGTCACAGGGGTTCTTTGCTAGGAGGGATTGAGAGTGAGGGTCAAGTGGGGCTGTAAACCCTCTTATAGCTACAACCCCAGGCTTTTCCCAGGTCCTCAATTTGGGCTATCTGGAGCTCCCCCTTGCAGGGGTGTTTGCTCTCATTATCCTTCTGACAGGGCTGGTGGCAGTCTACTTGATTGTGGGCACTGCCAGGTATTGCACAAGGTTGAGGTGAAGCATCATTTGTATGGTGTAAACCCGTTGAAGCCTGGTTGTTGGCCTCTACAATGGCTAGGTAGCAGTCATCAATGGAGGTGCAATGACCTACAGGGACCCACTTACAGATATGAGGCTTGAGCCCATTGACTATCAGGGTCAGGAGCATGGCGTTCCCGTTGGTCACAGCTTCTGGGGCGGTAGCAAGAGCTTGCTTCCAGGCAGCAAGGTATTCAGGAACAGATCCAGTCTGTTTAATTGCCAGAAGGGGAGTTCCCACCACAATAGGAGAGAAGGTTTTGCTGTAGCAGGGCTTTGCGGCGTCCCTGAATGCCGCCCAGGTGACTTTGATTTCCTGACTGGCCCAGTTGATAAACCACACAGCAGCAGGCCCGTGAGGCGCCCAGACGCAGTAGCAACCCACATGGGCTCATGTACTTAGAAGATACAAAGACAGGTTTTGGTGGAGTGAAGCCAGCTGACAATGTTGGCTCCTTTGACCCCATCCACAAAGGATTCCAGCTGGAGGTTGAGCATGCGCTGTGAAAGGTCCAACTGAGGCAGGGTGACACTGGTGTCACACTGTCCAATGCGGAGTTGATTGTACACACTTGGGTCATTATTTTTCTTGTTATGCCTAGGCACCAGATTAATTAATTTATAACTTAATCACATTATTCATATTCAAATTATTCAGAAAGCTTAAAATACAATCAATCCCAAAACTTTAATTGATCTTGGGCTTAGATGATTTTTTTAAAAAAATAAGTCATCAATTTTAGAATTGAAAATTGCAACTTATAGTATTACTGAAAATATCTTAAGTGCTACTACAAACTACAAACCAAAAATATTTATGATGAGTTGCATGGGAGAGTATTAGCAGCCCCAAAGCTATAAATGCTATTACTTTATCTTTGGCTCATCATAAATATTCTTGGTTTGTTTCAGAAAAAAAGGTTGTTGTTTTTGAAAGACTAATAACTCTATTTAAAATACACCCTCTAGTAAGTTACCCTACTTCATGAACTTGCCCTAATGCACCACTAGCATCTTCTGATATTTTTGTTTCTCTGGTATCATCACGCAAATTCAAATGATGAGTTATCTCAGAATATTCTGATAAACTTTAAAATGTTAGAGGTGAAGTATATAGCTTCCCATCTTTCATCAAATATGAAAGATTAATGCGCAGATTTTTAACTTCAAGCTCTCTTTTTATAGGCCTAACTTTTCTTTCATAAATATAAAAGAATGACTTTTGAGAAACATTTGAGTCTGATAGCACTGATTTATATATTTCTTTTCTTTTTTCTTCTTGCTCAAAAATATTTTTAATATCATTAATATTGTTAAAATAAAGCTCATTTTCTTTTTCTTTTAATATTTTTGATATTATAGCAAAGTGACCATCAACAATTCTTTTTCCATGACATTAAACAAAACAATTATATTTTATAGACCCCTTAATATATTTAGGTGCCTCTTTAAATAAGTAATATAAAAATTCATATGATCTAAAATGATTTCCATTATCAGTCCACACTTTTATATTTTTTATTTTTTAAATCTATCTAATTTAAGAAGACTTATTAGACATTCACCTGAAAATAAAGAATCATGTGATAATATTTGAGACAAAAAATCATGATATTAATATTTAATTTTATTGTTTTCTTTAAAAACTAATGCAAATCCTAATAATGAGATAGGTTTTTTTGAATAAAAGCAATTATTGGTCTCAATTGGACCACTTCCAACCTTTAAGTTTTCTTTGTAATCTATAACTACAACACAAGACTCATCATCTAATTTGTTAATATCTTTTTTATATTCCCTATTTTGATGAATATAAAAGTCTTGGTGCTGCTTAATAGTCTTTAAGTCATTATCTATAGATTCTGGTAATGGTAAGTTTTTACTTTCACATTCTTCCTTCTTTTTTTCTAGTGAATTTTTTAAATTACAAATATTGCACATATCAGTTTGTTTTTCACTTTTTATTATATTTTTAGGGATTGATTTATAGTAAGTAGAAATTGAAACTGAAATTTCATTTTTTATTTTTATATTTTCATATATTTCTTTTTTTTTAAGAGAGAGTATTTTATTGCAGTTGAGTATTCACTCATCTCTTTTTCAATATCATTATAAATTTTTTCAGGCACTTTTTTTGTAAACTGGCTTGTTTCAAAAGAATTTTCCAGAAAATTTTTTAATTATTTTTTTAATTATTTCTTTTTTAATGAATAGTTCTTATTTTTTGGCTTTTTTGTTTAAGCTTACATTTTTATTTTTATTTATTTTTCTTGGGTATTCAAACTCACTTTTGGTTATATTAAACCCCATATCATTAAGCTCTTTCAAAGAGTAGCTGGAAGTAACCAGAGATTGCAAGACTGGGAGATGCTTTTGGGGAAAAGATTTTAAGAGATCCTTTAAGTTTTCAATAAACTCATTGTCTTTCTGATTTTGAATAGTTGGAAGGATTTGTGATCTCCCAAATTCAGTTTGAGTAAGGAAGTGTTTGATGAAAGTATCAAGATCATCACCAGCAATAAAGAGGAATGCCTTTTTTAACATTGCAATTCTTTCTCTTTTTGTTGAAGCTCCCAAGGGAAAAAAAGGTAGCATGGCAGAAGTAAATTTAACTGAAGATATGGTAGTATTTTGAATAATTAATAAGGTCAGATCTCTTAAATGTGCCTGAATGATGGAGTATTTCTGATAAGAGTATGGCCTTTGAATGGGGTCTTTTGGATTAGAAGCTTTGTGGTGCTTTAGTTTTTATAGACCAAGCTAAATGACACCATTCTGAAAGAAATGGTGTGATAGCTTTTACTATAGTTTGAACTTGAATTTATGCTTGTAGAATTAGCTAAATACCCAGTTTTTATGCATAAGTGATTCATGTGAAGCAGCTAAGCATCATTATTACATCATATCCTCTTTATAATCAGTGCAAATCAATTAAAATGATGTATTCACTTAACTGTAACTCTTCTGCATATTTTTAAAATGATAAAATATTAAATAAATACATTTAAATAATGCTTAATTTGAGGTTCAAAGCTCACTTGAACCTTAAAATTAATCTAAACAGTGATAATAACATTCTAACTTCAAACTACCATAAAATTCTAAAGAATTGAGCTTTTTGAATAAAATAAAGTGCAAAAATAAAGCTCTGAATCTTATCTTTAATTTATTCAAATAGAAATTATATATTGTTCAATAAAAAATAACTTTTTTAGCTTAAAGCAATCTATTTTATTTCATTATCAAAATAATATAATAAAGTCTGACACATGCTCTTTTAAATTGATTTTGCTTTAATATTCAATATAATATACATATTAATATTTTAATTTCAATAGAAATATAAGATTCTTAGCTTCATTTTGATAGCTTACAGTGTGAAAAAATATTAAATATTTGTTGAGTTATCACTGTTTTAAATATAAACATTTGTAATTTGATTTTTTCAAAATTGAACTGTGTTATGCTGCAACTTGAGCAGCATGTGTATTAGAAATGGCCTAATTCTTAAAATAATGACCCACTTGTAAGAACTAGCTAGTCTTGGTAAATAATGTATCAGTTGGGGATGACCCCCTTGGGGATTGCCAGGAAGGTCTCTTGATGGGGAGTAGCCATACAGCCCGTACTCCGTCCTTTCTTAGGAGGGATTTTTTTCTTTAGGTAGATTGTGAACCTACTTCTGCTACCACTGTTGCAACTGAACCAATGAGGATTCATTATTTGGAATTGGGGAAGACAACAGTCCAATAGAAAGGAAAGGAATAATAAGAATAAGGTATTGTTTATTGTAGAATATTGTGATTAATGTTCCATATGGGAAATCCACATGGTCACAAGGGGGTGGCATGGTGGCTTGTTCCATGTAAGGATTTGAGCCAAGGAATAACTCATGCAGGGATCAATAGGTTGAATTGGTAGTGCTCCTAATTAGGAAAAAGTGCCTGCAATTTGATACTGCCATCAGGTTGGTTCATGTTGTTAGATACGTCAAGGGGCAACTCATTGAGCACCCCCTGTGTATTGTAAGATATGTTGGCAGGCAAGTCTGGGTAATTGGTTGCAACACTTTGAACTAAATGGTTATTACACGGTGTTGACTTCCAGTGTCTTTAATCCCAATATTTGGTTTTGAACCCCTGAATCACTAGTAAAGATTAGCTTAAATTGTTTAAGCCAAAAATACTAATAGATTCACATAGGCGGTAGTCAACTCCCTGATAGTCAACAATCTGTCAGCTACCAGGGAGTTGAATTCACCACAGTTGCCAGCTGGCCTTTCCTATCTGGGCTGAGAGATCTGGGGATGAGATATTTTCTGGGGTTACTTTCATATATCTGAGGTTGATAGAGTTCAGTGAAATGCTTCAGATCAAAGGGTGATCCAGGGGATCAGTAAGAATTGGGATGTGGGTCCTCAGATAGGTCGGCAGGTTGACTTGCAGGAGCAGAGTGTAAATTCACTCCCCCCTTTAGCCTTGGATAAGAAAATCTTCCTGTGCCGCACAAAGAAATCTGCTCAGAAGCCAGTCAAGCCCTGTCGTGATCTGAGGCGTGGCACAGAGTCACAACGGGAAATCTTAACCTTAGGATTGGATTTGTGCTAAGTCTCAGTTAGAATGGCAGGGAAGGCTATGTGATTACCTTGTGGCCCTGATTGAATAATATCTTCTAGACGTAGCTAGAGAGGCGCCAAAGTATGTGGAGACACAAAGACAAAAATGTGAATATAACTTAATTTTATTGGAAAATAGGAAATGTAATATATAGTGGTAGAGGATACCACAAAACACTACCAGGACGGTAGGATCACTTGCCACAAGCATGAGTGGGGCAAGTGAGTTGTGCAGGATCAGGAAACTGAACAATTATATTTCCCAATTCAGAGCCAGCCTCATTTTGAAGGGTGAAAGCAAAAGAGAGGGATTGGTCCTCAAAATAACCCAACAAAGGCAAAATTGAAACATGGTGAATGGCGGCATTCACAACAAGCCCCTTAATTCCCTTGAGGATTTAGCTCATACAATTGATGAGAGATTTGTGTTGGCATACCCTTCCCAGGTGGTAAATACTGATGTGATGAACTCAGTTCCCACTTGGGAGGAATCTCTGATTAATTTAGACTATTTTTTGGCTTGGACCCGTCCACACTTGAAATTAATTAGGTCTAAGCATTCAGGTTGCGCTACTACCATTTCCTTAAATGCCAATCCTGTTACGGTAGAAAATCAAATGGAAGGGAGAGTGCTTTCTTGCAAAACCAGAAACCAGCAAAGAACTGCAGCCAAACCCTTGAAAGAAATAGACAACTTAAATGCTGCCATAGAAAAAAATGGATCAAAGCTGGGGTCGCCCAAATAGCCCTGGAAAATCTGGACCTGCCTTATTTTCCCCCAAATAATTATGACAAGAAAATTATGTGTTATACGCTATTTGAGGATGGCAGTACTTGACCCGCTGGTTGCCAGAATTTTTTAATTATGACGACATTGACTCAAATTCCAATGCAGGACCTTCAACTGCTGAAAATATTCTTACCAGCCAATCAGATGCCACAGAACCCCCTCCTCTCCTACCCTGAACTCCCTTAAGACTTCCCCATTCCCCTCTAGAAACTTGTTTCTATATAGCTTAATTTCCCTCAAAATAAAAGAAAGTGTATCCCAAAATGATGGCTTATCTGGGGCTGTTTGCCCTTGTCCTCAAAATATTAGCCTTTGTGGCAGTCAAGGTTGCCCTCAACCCCATGGCCGCGACCTGGCCCGCTTTCTACATGCTGATGCCTTCATATTCTTTCTCTAATTTACCATTGTAAGTCATTTTCTTACTGACAATTTTGACCTCAATCTTCTGCTATACCACCATTGGATCCAAGATGTTGAAACTGTCCTCCTGATTTGGTCTCCTGCTTGTCAAGCAACTCACAATCTGTTGATTATATCCTCATTGTATTTCCTTGCATCATCCCGCATCCCATTTCACTCTAACAAATTCAACTGGATTGAATGCTGATTTAATTCTCTCCAGCAATGCCTGCTAATAGGGTTGGAGCCAGAAATTATTGCAAACCCCTCCAACCTGATGGATTTGCCTCTGCAAAATTTCTCTACCAACTAATCAAGCCCATTGCATGGGTCAGGTGATCTCCCAATTTGAAGCCAGCCCCCCTCAAAGCAAGACAGGGGACTTCTGGCCCCCTGCTTGCTCATTCTTTCAAAATAAAGTTCACTCTTTTAAAAATTGTGTTTTGGTTTTCCTGGACCTTTGTTTTGAGGTCCTACTTGTTTCCTAAAGCTGTTAGTAAGGGCTTTAACTATCCCCTATCTTTGCCACCCTCCCTGGGTTTACGGCACCTGTTTAAAAGGTCCTAGAGTTAAAGTTAGTATAGTCTTATACGCTTACCTCCCCTGTTTTCAAAAATTGAGCTTGAACTCTAAATTAGTCAGTAAATATCATATAATTACCTACTATAGGTTCAGTTCCGTGTCCCGCTTGCTTTGTTGTCTTTGCCCAGATCTATACGCTTTTGAGCACCTCTTCCCGCGCTTCTGAAAAGCGTATAGCTCAAAGTTGTGTCCTTCTGGGTTCAGATTTATTCTATGGGTCCCCAGTTGCTAGGGTTTTCTTTTTCTTTGCTCTATTCCAGAAAAGTTAGCACCGTTATTATCTTGCTTTGTTTCTTCTTGCACCATAAAAATGCAGGTTTCTTTCTTTAAATTTGTGGATTTCACCCTGGCTCCCCCATTGGTTTGATTTGGACCACTTCTCCAGATCTTTGGAGACGCGTTGCCCATCCTTTCTACCATGTGAGGGCCAACCCTAATCAGTTCATGCAGATGTTTGAGAATATCCCTGGGCACACCCAGAACATTCTAACCGCCAGTGAAAATGTGGTAAAGAGTCTCACCTGTGACGACCTTGAATATTCTGCTCTCAATCCAACCCCTTCAGAGTACCCGAGCTTGAGCTCCCCAACGCCTCCCCTCCCTGTGGTTCTGGCTGTTCTGTCCCAAGGGGATGGTCTAGAGGTCAAAGAGCATCCTCCCAAGCGGGCTAACTGGCTGCTTGGTAGGATGATCCTAATAGGTCTGGATTCTTACTTCCCCCAATTATCTACTGTGTCCTCCCTTTGGACACCACTCCAAGCAGCCATACCAGTTCTGTACTGGATGGTGTCCTGGTGGATCCCTCCCCCAGGATGGGAGCTGAACTTAGTTAGTTTAGCCCCCCTCTCTTACACACAGGACCTGAAGGCACCATGTGCAGGGGATATAAACCTAAAGTAAGATGAAGTAAAATCTGGGTGGGCCAAAGGTTTCTAACACTTTACTTTCAGAATGGTGGTGAAGCCTGGCTCTGAACCGGTGGGGTACAGTGCCCCTCTGGCCAGTTTTGATCTGGGGCCGGGATTCCATGGGCCGGGCAGGCATATCTTCAGTTTTTGGGGCAGCAGATTAACACCCAGCCCAGGGGGTGCTCATTGGTTGCCTGGGGAGGATAGTTGCTGGTCTTTTTGTCCTTCCATGTCCTTCCCAAGGCCCAGATGACCAGCAAGTTTTGCATCAGCAATAGTCAATCAGCTGAATTTGAAGTGTTTCCTATTAGAAACTTCTCTTGAGAGATCAGCTGTGGAGCCAATTGGATGGGGTATACTTCAGTATAGGTCCTGGAGTCATGTGTTGACCTAGTGATTTTTTTATCAACCCCTTGGCTAGGAGTTTTGGTCAAAGGTAGACTCTTGACCTGATTGTATTCCTATGTGGGCTACAAAAACAACAGCCTACCACAAGTTAGGCCGGCTGGGTAGGCAGTTGGGCCTGGTTTTGAACTTCTGCCAGGGTGCTGTTCAGTTAGGTGTCTGGTATTGTCGTTCATGATAAGGACACATGTAACTTTTTCCTGTGTACCTTGTACCATTGGAACCATCTCCAACTCCCAAGCCCAACTGCCTGCCTGTAGTTGATACTCTGCTCCAAGCACCTGCCAATCAGTTCATGGGAGTAGTGTACATCATCCTTCCTGGGTTGGTGGACATTATGGTGCCTACTGCTGGCCCATGAGCAATTTTGGGACACTCCATTTCCTATCTATCCAAGTTGGCACCAATTGTGTGGTGGGTGCTGCCTTTCACCCCACAGACCAGTGCTTCCCCAGAAGGAAATGAACCTCCCCACAGGACTTGGTATCCTGCCACCTCACTTCACATGATGGCTGAGCGACTTTGTTTGTGGATTGGATTGCCATTGTACTTCATGTCTGGTTTGAGGTTTGGCCAACTGTGACTGGGTATATCTTACCACTGATCTACATGGCAAGCGTATTCACGCCAAAGGACAACTGAAACAGGGTTTTCAGTGATTTCATGCATCTCGTGATGTACCTTGATCCTTCGCCTTCATAGTTTGAGTTGCTTCTTGAGTCACTTCACCTATCTGCGTTGCAAAACCCTCTTAACGTGAGGATATTTTACAAGATGCTTGTTCAAGCTCGGTTCTGTTGCTGATAGGTTGGTTTCGCTGATTGCCACAGCTTTGAACCCCGCTGTATATATACCGTTTACCATTCCAACTATTGGATAAAGCTTCACAGGTGGAGGTATACCGGTATGCTTTGATCTGGTTAGTAGAATTCCTCACTGGATAATTTAGCCGCGGATTGATCGGAATCTAATCAACGATTTGGTGGTCAGGTATTGAGAGGGATGGGATGAAACCGAGGGCAATTCTCAACTCGACGCTCCCACGATTGGCTGGAGGTTCGGAGAATCCTAGCATCGACTTGTGCTCGAAATCTTGGGTTTAGTTGACTAAGCTCAAGAAAATCACTTCAAATCCTTTTTATACGCGTTGGATTAAAGGTCTACGGTGGCGTGAAGTGGTTCCTTTGTTGATTGGTGGCTTAATACACCTTTTCTAATGATGCAAGCTTGAAAATAGCTAAAGAACTTACTAAACTGGTGGCACCTAGCAATTAGCTAGGTGGAGGTCAAACTCTTGACCAATCAGATGGACAGGAACGGGGGTCGATTTAAGGCAAGTGCAATGGCTTAATTGGGCGGCTCGAACGCGTCCAACCAATCAGGAACTTGGTTTCATAATGGCACTTGAAGATGGGGTTTGGATATCTATTGTTGATCCACTCAAAAAAACTAATGATATTTTTTGCTGGGAAATGGATGGGAATTTCGGTCATTTTGCTTGATAGTGGATGCAAAATGGTTTGTGCCAATCCATCGTAGAGGTTAAGCTTCTGGTGGGGTGAAGCCTTCCCTAGAGTGTTTTAAACGATGATTGGTTCAGGACTTGTGCTTTTATTTTATACCCATCAAATATAAATACTAAGCTAATGATTCGATTGAATAGAGCGCTTTATTCAGGATCATGGAGGATTTGTGGCCAATCGAGTTAATGGGACAATTGAATTATCTCTCAGGATTCCTTTATTTGCTTCACCTTTTGATGGGATAAGAAGAGGGCTTTTACTCGCTCGCATTGCAAAATTTGAAAACCATTATTGAGTCAGCGATTTCACTCATGATCAAGGGTCCTAATTTTTATTAAAAGGCGGTGTTTATCCAGCTACATCTTAGCAGGGAGGAGATATATGTTTGGAATCAATAATAAATGGTCGCAGCACATGTTGATATTAAAGTTCAGATTTAAATGTGCAATCCTTTATCTCAAACACAGCTGTGGCGTATCTCTATTGAGTCAAAAGTGATTGGATATTATTTTAGTGATTAAAAGGAGGAGAGTTCATGAATTCTTAATATCAATTTATTTAGGATAAAGGAAATTCGAGAGTGAAGTGGATTTGGACAAGTGGATACATGGCCTTTTTCTGAAGGATATAATGGAAGCTGATGGGGCTAGTCAATCTCTGATATGTCGCTTTGGATTGTGAAGCCAGCAGTGGGCCTGGACGTGGCCATGTTTTTGGTATCCCTAGCAGGGTTGGCCATCAACTCTGTTCTTTTATACGTGACACGCGTGTTCCGCGGAGTGACCCAAGCAGTTGATACAGTGTTGATCCAGTTCATTGCAGTTTTTGACGCAGTCATCTGCCTTGTCATGATGCTTGGGATTGTCCTGCGCCGCATTGTTGGTGAATCCATCTTATCCAACAATGGGTGGTGGTGTCGGATGTCGGCTATTGTCTATAGCGGGTCTCTCCTAGTGGTTCTGGTGTTTACTGCACTGCTGGCGATTGTCCGCTACTTGGCTATAGTGCACGGATTACAGATCAATAACCTGCATTTCTCTATTCTGATGTACTCTATACTGGCCTCTATATACATCCTGTTTTCCCTGCTTGCCTTCAACTGCACCACTGTTGTGCCTCCATCGGGGCTATACTGCACACCCCGCTTCTCTGGCCCCAGTTTACTCTCTCGCATCGGGGGCTATATCACGCTCGCCCTGCTTGCCTTTTCGCTTGTCGCCATCCCAGTAAGCTATCTCGGGGTCACCCTGCACTACCAGAAGATGGTCAATGGCTTCAAAGAGTCCTACTCGCTCTGGCGTCTGCAGCGCAGCATCTACTCACTAATTATAGTGATGATCTGCTACACCGCCACCACCCTCCCTGAATTCATCCTTGTGGGCCTCTCCGTCTCCAACCTGGCCACCAGGACCAGCCTTAATGATGGGATTGTCATTCTCTTGCTCAGCACCATAACAATCATCAACCCCCTCTTCTCCCTTCTAATGCACAACGATATCTACCGCCGGTTTCTCAACACGCTCGGCATCACCCCCTACACCACCGAGTACGCCCTGACTTAGTTCCAATAAACCTCAAGAAATAACCCTGTTCATCAGTAGTAGGGCTGCTTTGGCCAAGCCGCGGCCAGTTTCTGGCACTGGGTCACCCCTGTCAAAGATTTATTTTAACCTTTTCATATATGCCGCGATTCCGTTTTAAATAAAGCGGTCAAGAGCCGGAAGCATCCCTCGTCCCACCCGACAAAACCCGGATTCTGTCCGATGTTTCTGAAAATGTGGAAGGCAATATAATTTCTATTTAAATATGATCTTCTGGAAAAAATAATATCTTTGTCTGGGGGTGGGATACCACAGCCCTAATCAGTAGTGTAGATTTAGAACCTGTTGGGCAAAATGCAGCATTGCCAATTCCAACAACGCAAGCAACTCAGCTGAGGTATAAATAGGGTACTCAATAAACCAACCATTTTCAACTTATTTAAATTGCAAATCCAAAACACAGATATTCTAACCTGTCACACTAATGTCAAAACAGCAGGCTCAATCCGCCAGCAAGGTTCCAAGTAAGCAGGTTTGTGACCCACAATGTCAGGGATCCAGTCTTGGGCGGCTAGCCCGCCGTTTCTGGGGGTAACTTGGGCCAGGGTTTTTGCGGGCAGGGCCCACCACAAGAGAGGAGCTAACTTTAGAAGGTAGGAAGCAGACTCCCCCACCCAAGACCACGGGCTGGTGGCCGGTATGATGGTGTCCACCACCCCTGTGAGGGTGATGTACACTATTCCAAAAAGCTTGCTGGTATGGTTGGTTGGAAGGTCGGGTGAAGAGGCTGGCATCGGTTTAGGTGTTACAGGCAGTTCCATATATATATTGTAGGCCGGGAGATAATTGAATTATCCTCTAAATAGTTTTTGGGGTGGAGAATATCCACAGGCCTTGGCGGTTGTATCTAATAGCGGATTGGATGCAAGCTAGCGGGTCAAGTTTGAGGATTTTCTCTGGTGTATAATCCTTATATTTGTGCTTCAAGGGATAATCAGTGAAGTGAATGGGCCCAAAGGGTGCACCAGATGGACAGAAAACTGCAGGCAGTGGGGCAGGAGGGCCGGGAGATCTCAAACTGGATTGATAGACAACAAATACAAAATATGGCAATAGCTGTAAGAGCCAAAGTAACATAACCTTTATTTAAAAATGGCAATAGGGTTTGAGCGCAGAATCTATAGGCATATATAGCATTGCGCCTCCAAACTTAGTATTTTCCATCAGGGCTTTATCAAAATATTGGGAAAAGTGTGGGCGGGTGTAATACCCAGTTACGGTAGGTACCACTTGCAGGATGTAGGGCAGTAGGTTGGTGAACTGGAACCCAGTCAAGGCGGTAACAATAGGATACACAGTCATTAGCCAGCAGAAGACCTTTGCATGCATGTTGTATCTCCCAAAGCTCCCGGCAAAGTAGGTTAAGATGTAGTACATGGACATGTACATCACAATAGAGAGTGTATAATGTGGAGACACCAGGGGAGGCCAGGGTCCAGTTTGGGATGAGTTCAGTTGACCAGGGTTGTAGTGGAGGTCATGACCTAGTCCGTCAGGGGAGGGCCCAAAGAACTCTGACCCTTGTTGTTAGCCTCCAATCCCAAGGCAAGCTGTGAGCACAGCTGTGAAGATGAGATGGTTCATCTTCTTTGGATTGGAGGGTTAACAGGGACTGATTGGTAGTTAACTTTTAGTTATAAGTTGAATTTCACTTTATTAAGGGTATTAATCTCAATAATAGCACAAGCTATTACTGAGGTGGGATCCTTTATTTATAGTCCTCTCCCTTGTGCAAAGATTTGCAATTGGGAGGGAAAAACAGGGGATGAGAGATCCCAGAAGTTTGGAAAGTAGGAATGGCAATTGGGGCTTGGGAAGATGGTCAAATTCCTGTTCTTCTGCTATCTGTGGCTGGTTGAAAAATTCTTGGGATGAACCAATAGTTTCATGTTGTCCTGGTGCTAGGTGAAGGTTGGGAGTCAAATCCTCTTCAGAAGTTATTTTGATGCCAAGAACATTGTTTTGGATGGAGTTTGGCCTTGTCCATGTGGCCAGTGAATTAACACCTGATTGGTTGGTGGCAAACTTATTTTTAAAATCTGAAATATTGTTCCTGCCCTCTTCTGGAGGGGGAGTTTTATCCTTTGAGGTTTCCCCTGTTGCCAGGGACTTATTTGATTGGCTGTAACCCAGGGGAATTTTTGATTGGCTGCAGGGTGGGCCCTGGGACCCAGGTGGGTGGCAGGCATCCGGCTGGGGCCGGGGAGCGGGCAGGCGGTGGGCTGGCAGAGGGCTCGCAGGTGGCTGGCTGGGTGCTGGCGGGCGTGGCGGGTGTCTGCGCGGCAACAGCGAGCGCCTGCCCTGATGATAAATTAGTTTGGCACCCTCCAAGTTCTGTTTTCTCTTCAATTTTATTTTTATTTTTCCCTAATAAGGGGGGAAATCCCTATCAAATTTTGCCCCTAAAATTGGGGCTTCAGCTATTTTTCCCCAAGTTTTCCTCTCAGTCAGTATTAGGTTTATGTCAGGAATATTCCTGACAGCAGGCAGCCAGAGGGCCTGGGTGTGGGAGCGGCAAAATGGCACCTCAGCTGGATGTTCTCTCATTGGTCAGAATGTCTAATTTGGTCACTTGATTTTCTTGATTCTTTGTTGTGGTCACGGGGTTGGACCCAAAGCCCGAGTTTATCTTTGGCAGTAGGGTTTGATTGGTTACTTGAGAGGACTTCAAACTCATGAAATTCACAGAGGCGCCATCTCTGCTTCCATTAGGCAATTTGAGAGGCTCCTCTTTGGGCGCCACCATGGTTGAGCTGGTGCAGGTATTCTGGCTTTGGGACTTAGCGGGAGCCTCAGCTTGCAGGGGCTCAATCCCAAAAAAATGCGGGTGAGCAGGCCCTTGGTCCATGGGCCCAGCGGCCCACAGGAATATAGGTTCAGGGTTCAAATCCCACCCTTGGGCCCAGGTTTCCTGGGGTAATGAATTGTCAATCCTGACATCATCCCCTTCTTTCCCTGAGGGCCCTCTCTTCTGGTCCTTTTTATTCAGATAGAGTTGGACAGCTTCTTGGGCATTAGCTAGGTTGCTCAGCAGTTCCCATGTACTTTCTTCTATCAGGTATCCTTTCCATTTGATGTAGTACTGGGGTTTCTGATAGTGGATCCTGTCGCCATGTATGTATTCAACTTTGTATTCTTCAGCGCGGCCTATTTGGAGCGGCGGGGGTTTATCTTAAGCCATTGGTGGGAGAGCAAGTTCCCATCCTTTTTAAACAGCAGGGATTGGTGGAATATGTTGTGAATCTTCCAGGAGGGGGGTAGGTCTAGCTTATAAGCAACTTCTACAATTAGTTTGGTGATCTTGTGAGGGCCACTTCTTATGTGAGCTAGCTTCCTACAGGGCACATTGCAAGAGTCTAGGTATACTTCATCCCCAACTTGCAAGGGTTGGCCTGGTGTTTGTTTTTGGTTGGCAAAGGCTTTGTAGGTTTGCACTGCGCAGTTTAGGTTGGTCAAACATGTTTTTTATGTGTCGTGGATCCGCTCAACCTAGGAACGTCCAGTGGTGTTAGTTTCCTTCTCGCCAATCTTAGGATCCCAGGTGGGGTCAAAACCGTAGTTGGCTTTGAACAGAGACATCCAAGTGGAGGCGTGGTCTTTACTATTGTATGCAAACTGGGCCATGGGAAGCATGTTGGCCCAATTGTCCTGGTTGGCGTTGGCATAGCATCAGAGGTATTGTTCTAGGATCTAGTTTACTATTTTGGTTTGGCTGTCAGTCTGTGGGTGGTAGGGGTAGATACACACTGCTTGATTCCCAAGTCTTTCATCACTTGCGTCCAGTAGTTTGACATGAATTGGGGTCCTCTGTCTATGATGATTTCCTCAGGCGTCCTGTGTTGGGTGAGGATGCAGTTGTGAAAGTGTTAGGCTGTCTCTGCTGCTGTGCAATGAGAGGTGATTGGTAAAAAGTATGCCATCTTAGTGAAGCAGTCTACCATGACCAGGATTGCGTTGAAGGAGAGGGACGGGGGCAATTTGACAATGTAGTCCATAGAAACAGATCTCCAGGGTCCAGCGGGTATATCCAAGGGTCTTAGAAGTCCTTCAGGTTTGTTTCTGCAGGGTTTGGTTTGTCCACAGGTATCACATCCTTTCAGGTATGCGCTTACTTCTTGGTCTATCTTTGGCCAGGCAAAGTTCCTTCTAATGCTCTGAGGGTCTTGAGTCTCCCTGGGTGTCCAGCCATCTCAGAATTGTGATAATATCTCAAGATGTTGATCCTGATGCTTCCTTCTGAAACAAAGATTCTGTTGTGCAGCATTAGTGTTGTTCCCTTCAATGAGTAGCCTTTTTGGTAATGGGAGCTATCCAAGGATTTTGAAAGGTCAGCAATCATGGTTTTGGTGAATTTGTTGAGTGATTGGGCCTTCAGTACTTCTGGTTTGCTGGCCCTGATCTTCATCAATCCCAGGTGTATGCCTAGGCTAGCTGGGTCCAAGAGTACTTGAGTGTTGTGGTTGCAAGTTTCTATGTGGGTGGGTGCCAGGTAAGTTCTTCTACTCAGGGCGTTGGGTACTACATTCACCTTTCCTGGCTTGTAGTCTATGGTCAGGGTGTAGTTGGCCAGTTCTAAAGCCCATCTTGCTTGTCGTTGGTTGAGCTGTTGTGGTTTGAAGAAATAGACCAAGTTCTTGTGGTCTGTCAGGACCTTTACTGGGAATTCAGCGCCACAGAGGTACTGGCGCCAATATTTCAGGGTCTTCATAATGGCTAGCATCTCTTTGTTGTAAATTGGATAGTTCCCTTCCGCAGGCAGCATCTTCTTGGAGTAATATGCTACAGGATGTAGCATACCATCCCCTCCTTCCTGAAGAAGGACCCCACCCACCGCAAAGTTGGACGTGTCAGTTTCCAGCAGAAATGGCTTGGAGGGGTCGGGCATGGCCAGGACAGGGGCAGAGGTGAAGGCAAGTTTCAGGGTTTCAAAGGCAGTGGTGCATTCCAGAGTCCAGGCAAAGGCGACCTTGTTGGAGCACAGGCGGGTCAGGGGCAGAGTGATGTGAGAAAATTTTTGGATGAAATCCCTGCAATAATTTGCCAGGCCCAAAAAACTTCTCACGTCTTTTTTGCATTTGGGGGTTGGCCAGGAGGTCACAGGCGTCCACTTTATCCTGGGCCATTGTAAACCCTCCAGTTTTCACTACGTAGCCCAGGAATTCCACTTCTGGTTGGAAGAACTCACACTTCTTGAGCTTTGCGTGTAAGTTGGCTTGGGAGGGTTTGTTCAGTATTAGATCTAGGTGGAGTAAGTGCTCTTTGTGGGTCTTGCTGTAGATGAGGATTTCATCAAGGTAGGCCACACAGAACTGGTCAAGGTATTTTCCCAATACTGTGTTTATCATGCGCTGGAAGGTACTAGGGGCGTTGCATAGTCCAAATGGTATCACCAGGTATTTGTAGAGTCCATACCTGGTCTTGAATGCCGTTTTGTATTTGTTGCCCTCTTTGATTTGAATTTGGTTGAACACATCTCTAAGTTCAATCTTGGAGTAAACCTGGGCGCCTGTCAGCACATTGCACAAGTTGTCAGCGTTAGGTATGGGGTAGCAATTCTTTACAGTTATCTTGTTCAATTTCTGATAATTAACACACAGGAACATGCCATCATATTTCTTGCCCACAAACAGCATTGGTGACAAACAAGGGCTCTTGGACATGCAGATGAAGCCTTTCTTGGTCATGTCTTCAACATATGCCTTGAGAGCCAGCTTCTACTTGTGGTTGCAGCTATAGATAGGCCCATGTTTGGGTTTGGTGCCAGGCAGGAGGTCAATAGCATGATCATACTTGGTGTGTTCAGGGAGACGGATGGCTGCCTCTTTGCTGAATATGTGGGTCCATTTTCCTAGGGAAGCAGGGAGGGTGCCCACGCTTGGTTCAATCTGTATGGTCATGAGCCTTTGGGTGGGTTCCTTGGTATTTGTGCAAAAGGAAACAGTGTTGCGGGTACCCTTATCACCTAAGGTGACGTTCTGTTCTCAGTAGTTGAGGATGAGACCATGCCTGTCTGACCAGGAGTCCCCAAGAATGAGGGGGTGCGGTAGGCCTTTCAACAAGATGAGAGATGATGGGTATGTGTTGTTTCCTATTACCAAGGGTAGTTCTTATTCACATTTGTAACCCGTATTCTTGGTGCTGTTTCCCAAGATGATCTGTAAACAATTCTCAGAGGCAGACAGGCCTAATTCCTGGGCTAAGTCAGTGTCAATAAAACTCTCATCTGCTCCAGTGTCAATGACCGCCTTTAGTTTTTAGATTGTTCCTCCAACGTTAACGGATACTAGGATGAGCTTGTAATACTGGGAAGAAGCGTTTATTTGGGCCAAAGAGACAGGAGCAGGGGTTTTCTTAGGGAAGGCTCTGGTCAAGTGCCCTGCTTCATGGCAGTGGAAACAGAGTCCTTCTCTGTAGTATATTTGAAGTTCCTCAGGGGTCATCCCCCCTCTATTGGGTGTGGTAGCTCAGGTTTGGCAGGTCTGGGAGGGCCCAGCATTCTCTTGATTCATGCTGAGGCCCTTGAATAAGGGGACCAGGTCTTCTAAGCCAAGGGTGGGCGGGTGGTGCTTCAATAAGTCCTTCATGGCTGGGTTAACTCCCTTTTGGAAGATGATGGCTGACAATTTGTCCTCAAGTTGAGTGCAGGTCTTCAGTTTAAGGATATTGTCAATGTATGCCTGAATGGGTCAGGAGCCTTGGCAGATTTCTAGCAAGGAGTTCAGGGCGTAGTATCTGGTATTGCAATCCTCCCCAGTTGATATTAAATCAGCCTCAAGCTTGGCATAGTCCAAACAGAATTCTACATCTTCTGCTGTGGCTTTTCCGAACCAGTCTAGAGCGTCTCCAGAGAGCATGGAAGCAACCCCCAGTACCTTCTTGGTGCTGCTGGCGTAAGAGGGAGTGTTGGTCTGGAAATGCAAGTGGAGGACTGGCATGGCACGTTGGGCTTCCTCAAGTGTGAGCTTCCCCATCTGGGGCATCTCAACTTTGGTGAGGGATTGGTTCACAATTACATTTTGTACTTGGGAGGAGGGCTTGTTGGTATCAGTGGCGGCGGTGTGGGTTCTTTTTGGGTTGTTTGGGTTTGAATTCTTCCATGTGGAAGAGATCAGGTCCATGGTCATCTTATAGGTGTAATAAGTGATTATAAATAACAAAAGCATACAAGATGCCCCAAGAAATAACAACATCTTGGGGCTCAGGGTACCAGGTTTCAGAAAGATTGCCATAATGTCAGGGATCCAGTCTCGGGCAGCTGGCCCACGGTTTCCAGGGGTAACTTGGGCCAGGGTTTTTGCAGGCAGGGCCCACCACAAGAGAGGAGCTGACTTTAGAAGGTAGGAAGCAGACTTCCCCACCCAAGACCACGGGCCAGCGGCCGGTACAATGGTGTCCACCACCCCTGTGAGGGTGATGTACACTATTCCACAAAGCTTGCTGGTATGATCAGTTGGAAGGTTGGGTGAAGAGGCTGGCATTGGTTTGGGTGTTACAGGAAGTTCCATATAGATATTGTAGGCTGAGAGATAATTGAATTTTCCTTTAAATAGTTTTTGGGGTGGAGAATATCCACAGGCCTTGGCGGTTGTATCTAATAGAGGATTGGATGCAAGCTAGCAGGTCAAGTTTGAGGATTTTCTCTGGTGTATAATCCTTATATTTGGGCTTCAAGGGATACTCAGTGAAGTGAACGGGCCCAAAGGGTGCACCAGATGGACAGAAAACTGCAGGCAGTAGGGCAGGAGGGCCAGGAGATCTTAAAATGAATTGATAGACAGCAAATACAAAATATGGAAATAGCTGTAAGAGCCAAAGTAACATAACCTTTATTTAAAAATGGCAATAAGGTTTGAGCGCAAAATCTATAGGCATATATAGCATTGCGCCTCCAAACTTAGTATTTTCCATCAGGGCTTTATCAAAATATCAGGAAAAGTGCAGGCAGGCAGCCAGAGGGCCCAGGTGTGGGAGCAGCAAAATGGCACCTTGGCTGGGTGTTCTCTTATTGGTCAGAACGTCCAATTCGGTCACTCAATTTTCTTGATTCTTTGCTGTGATCACGGGGTTGGGCCCAAAGCCCGAGTTTATCTTTAGCAGTAGGGTTTGATTGGTTACTTGAGAGAACTTCAAACTCATGAAATTCAAAGAGGCGCCATCTTTGCTTCCATTAGGCAATTTGAGAGGCTCCTCTTTGGGTGCCACCATGGTTGAGCTGGTGCAGGTATTCTGGCTTTGGGACTTAGCGGGAGCCTCAGCTTGCAGGGGCTTGATCCCAAAAAAACGCAGGTGAGCAGGCCCTTGGTCCATGGGCCCAGCAGCCCGCAGGAATGTAGGTTCAGGGTTTGAATCCCACCTTGGGCCCGGGTTTCCTGGGATAATGAATTGTCAATCCTGACACACAATCCAATTGACCGGCCACTTGAAGCCAGACTAGGAAGTCAACTTGAATTGCCAAATCTAACATGAACAAATGATGATCCCTTATGGTGGATACCTTGTTTTGGCACTTGACTCATTACCAGGATCAAGCCACCCCCTTCACCATCCAACCATGTGATCAACACAATCATGTTCCTGTTATCCTTGATTCACAATGACTATATGATCACTATATCTCAATAAAGATTATTATCTATCTTCTAAATATTTTTCCCCTTGTAACTCTGCTAAAACAGCACAGTTACAATATTGGTAGCACAGGTAGGTTCTCCACCCTACCTCATCTTGTAAAATTCTGCCTGTTGCCTGTACTTGCTGCAGCCAACAAATCCTTGACAGAATCATATCTGGCCTTCTGCTGGACTGGACCCTGTACACCCCTGGTACCAAGATACCTGATGGCTTTGTCCTGTACCAGAACACGGTGATTTCACTACCCGCCTTCAACGCCATGTCTGCACAAGGGTTCTTTCAGACGGCCGCCACCATTCTGCAACCAACTGACAAAAACACCATGCCCACCTATGTAGCCCAAAGACTACAAAGCACTGCCTTGGAACCTTTTTCTGGGGCCAACAACAACAACACTGCCACATGGATCCAGTCTGCCCAGAGCAAGCTGGCCTAGATAGAATTCCCACAGCAACTTTGGATTGCAGAATTCTCCATCCAACTGACCCACAACGCTGGCACCTGGTGCAACAAGTGGCACAAAGAACACACCAAGAAGAACTGGGATACTTTCAAAAAAGACTTCTTGGCAAGTTTCATGCTTAAGGACACGGCACTCATGATCATACACCAAGTGAAGAACCTGACCCAGACAGGCACTGTGAAGGAACTCACCTGCGCCTACGAGGAACTCAAACTTCATGCATCCTCTGACATAGCCTTTGACACCCCAGCCACACACCTCATGTACTATGACACCCCTAAGTCACATGTAATGAGGTACGTGAACCCGGACCAGGTGACCAACCTGCAAAGCCTGTACCGCAAGGAAGAGAAAGTGGAACAAACATCCAACGCCCTCCATAAGGCACAAACTGGAAAACAAGAGAGACCCAAAGATTCTCACACAGGCAAGCGCTCCACCCAACTATCCCCTGGAAACAACAGGAATAACACCAACCATAAACCCACAAGCTCAAACACACATGAGAATGGGAACAATGGCCAGTCAAATCACACTCATTTCTGTATCACTGCCACACAAGGCAATCAAGACAAGGTAAAAGCCCAGGGAGAGCATTAAGCAAGCCAAGCTTTCCCCACACAACTCCTGACTTGCCCAATGATGAGTACTGACCTGAGGACGTGGACCAATGACCAATGATCCAAGTATCCTCAGAGGACCTGGTACTGTACACCATTGCCAGACATCACAATAAACTGATATCCTATCCTTTCTGTTTTTGCAGTTACACAGGCTCAGCACTCCTGGACTTGGGTGCAGATCAAACCCTAGTCAACAGAAGCTTTTTAGACAAGTTGAAGCTGACCACTAATCCTTTGCAGATTAAAAACATGGTTTTAGCTCATGAATATCACATTTCTGTGACAAGGGAAACCACCCCTTCTCCATCATGCTCAAGAATCTACACTCCACCATCCAAGGCCCCATCATTGACTTTCCAAAGTTTGACATTGTACTGGGGTTGGATTGGTTACAAAAAAACAGTTCTCACATAGACTGGGTGACCTCAGTGTTGACCATCAAGCGTGAACGTGTCAACCACCAGATCTACCCTGACTCAGTGGACCAACTTCTATGCAACCACGTCTTTGTGCGCATCGAAGAGACCCTAGATGAAAAAGAGAACCTGAAGGCAATTGACTGGGACTCCTGCCAGTACAAGATCATACACTTCAAGGACCACCAGGATACCTCCACACCCCAGGATTGCAAAATTGTGGCCTGCCATCCAGAAATCTTCAAGGAAGCTCTACCTGGGTTGTCCCCAGAGAAACACATTCAATACTCCATCCAGCTCAAAGGAGCTGTACCCAAAGCACGTCCTATCTATAGGCTGACCCCAAACAAAGACGATGCCCTATGCACCTACTTCAAGGAAGCATTAAAGAAAGGACTTATCTGCCCCTCACAGTCTCCCTTTGGAGCTGCCATATTTTTTGTGGCCAAGAAAGACGGTACCTTGCATCTGTTCACAGACTACCAAGCCCTAAACAAAGTTACCATCAAGAATTGTTATCCACTACCACTGATTGACAACCTCTTTGACGCCTTGGGAGGAGCCACAGTATTCTCCAAGATTGACCTAACTTCAGGCTACAACCAGATTTGTATTAAGGAGGAAGACATTCCCAAAACAGCCTTCCACACTAAATATGGCTCCTACAAGTGTGTGGTGCTCAACTTTGGCATGACAAACGCCCCCTCCACCTTTGTGACCTTCATGAACAAAGTGTTTTCTCTGCACATAGGCAATCATGCCCTAGTCCACCTAGACAACATCATCATCTACAGCCCTTTGGTGGAACAGCACCACAAAGACCTAGAGGAAGTCTTTGCTACCCTGGCATAACACAAACTGTTGGCCAAGCCCTCTAAGTACCAGTTATTCTGCGAGAAATTACCTTTCCTGGGACACATAGTCTCAAAAGACAGCATCAAACCCAACAGTCAAAAGATACAGGCCATCTTCAAGATGCCACCACCCAAGGATAAGTCAGAACTCCACACCTTCTTGGGGATGGTGGCCTATGTACACCGCTTCATACCTGAATGTGGAGGTTTGACTGCCCCCTTATCCACCATAACAAGCGCCAAATCCAAGTTTGTGTGGACCCCCCAATGTGACCTCTGTTTTAGACGCCTCAAGGAGAAGCTCACAACTGCTCCCATCCTGCAATACCCCAAACATGACAGGGAATACCAAATGGAAACCAACACCTCAGACACATCCACTGAGGGAGTACTACAAATCAAAAATAATGATGGTGATTTCCTGTCAGTAGCTTATGAATCCCAAAAGTTGACAGATGGCAAGTGTTGATACCCTATCCACAACAAGAAACTGCTGGCCATTGTACACTTCCTAGTCAAATGTTGTTGTTATATCAAATGGCAGGAAGAATTCACGGCATTGACCAACCACAAGTTGCTCATATACTTCAAATCCCAAGAAAATCTATCTCGCTGCCAAGCCTTATGGATGAAGCTCTTGGAGAGATTCAATATGCTCATAAAGTACAAACCTGGTCCAGAACTTGCCATGGCAGACACCCTCTCACACCTATATGTCTGTGCCACTAGAGGGGAAAATGGGCTCAACCCAGACTGGCCTCTCTTGGTGCTACAAACAAAAGACAAGGGTTTTCCTCCTAGTACAACCAACATAACAAAAGAAACAGTCATCAAAAACAAACACCTATTTGCTGACGTGTACAGGAACTTGCACAGAAAAATGTCTGACAGGACTACCATCCCTTATATCCCCACACACCAGCAAATGGACACCATCCTACAATATCACAGAGACCTAGGACACACCAAGAGCTGCAACTTATACAAATTCCTTAAACACAAGGCCTGGTGGCCAATCCTGTATTGTGACGTTCAGGAAGTCCTAGACCAATGTGAAGTATGCAAGAAATTTGCTAAAAGCAAAGCCCCTCTAAAATCAGTACTACCCATCCACACACAACTACCCTTCAAGGTGTGGGCCCTCAACATTGTTGGGCCCATGCCAGGGAAGCACAGCTATAATAAATACATCATCACCGCCATAGACTTTGCTACAAGATGGCCAATAGCCCAAGCAGTAAGGGCGCACACTGGCAATGACGTCCAACAATTCATAAGAAGAGAAATAATCAGCAAGTTTGGAAAGCCAGACCTCCTGATAACCAATGTAGGAAAAGAATTGACCTCCAAAAACACCAACATATACCTCACTAAAAATGGGGTCAAACATACCGTAACAACACCATACCACCCACAGGCCAATGTACGTGTAGAGCGGCTTAATAGCAGCCTTGTGCAAGCCTTAGCCAAACTCACTGCCAGGAGACCTGAAGACTGGTATAAGCAGCTATTGACTGCACTACTTGTGTGCCAAACCTGAGTGAACAGATCCACCGGAAAAAGACCTTTTGAGTTGGTATACATCACACAGCCAAATATCATTCAAGTATTGACAGGGCCCAAACTGAAAATCCCAAGTAAAGTCCCCCCTTGTTCAGACCCTCAAGTTATAGAGGCTAACAGTGAGCAAACAGAAAAGGAAAATGAACGTCTGAAAAAAACCTTTGTCCCCATCCAAGATAGACATGAAGTTGGGGACAAAGTTTGGGTTATGAACGTTGATAAAAGCAAACTACAACCCAAGAAAGTAGGCCCAGCAATCATCCTAAAGGTAAACAAAAATAACACTTACCTTGTGCAAGGACTCAGGAAGCACAAACAAGACAAAAACCTACACCATGATTGCCTAAGACCCTGAAAAGCAAGACAAAAACAACGCAAAACCACCCTTCCCGCCACAGAACAACAGTTAGTCCAGTATGGCGCCCAGGCTCCTGACAACCTCCCCAACAACCTACCCCCAGAGGAGGCCAACCTTCAGTTGGGGGGGGGTGTCAAAACAGCAGGCTTGACCCGCCAGCAAGGTTCCAAGCAAGCAGGTTTGTGACCCGCAATCCAATTACCCGGCCACTTGAAGCCAGACTAGGAAGTCAACTTGAATTGCCAAATCCAACAACATGAACAAGTGATGATCCCTTATGGTGGATACCTTGTTTTGGCGCTTGACTCATTACCAGGATCAAGCCATCCCCTTCATCATCCAACTATGTGATCAACACAATCATGTTCCTGTTATCCTTGATTCACAATGACTATATAAGCACTATCTCTCAATAAATATTATTATCTAACTTCTAAATATTTTCCCCCTTGTAACTCTGCTAAAACAGCACAGTTACAACATCAAAATCACCAAAAAAATGAGGGATACCCACATCAGAGATACAGGATTCTGATGCACAATCCGATATTTCCTCAACTATATCCATTCCAAGATCACACAGAATAGCTAAACAGTGTTGCAGCTGGGGTCAACACCTTGCCTGCAGCATATCTCACAATACACCAGGGCACCCAAAAAATTACCCCAAGACATATCTAACAGCATTCCACCTCCCACCTCAAATGTCAAAATACAGGGCAGCACCTGCTTATAGGGAGCACAGCCAATCTCAGAAACCCCTTCTAAAAAGTTATTTGAAACTCAAACTCTACTCAGATTGTATCACCAAGCCACCCCTTATGGCACCTCTTTATAGTAAAACAACCTCATTTCTCAATAAGTATACCATCTGTGGGGTTCCTGTCCACCATTCCCCAAAGTGTGTCCTGGATTGTAGCCAGGGACTGGCTGGAAGGGGTTGTCATTCTCTAGTAAGGGAAAATGTATCTCAGAAATATGTATAGGGGTTGAAATGGGCTTTTATTCACTCTCAGAAGGAAGATCTCCTTAGAAACCTTCCGGTATATGGCCCGGGGGTTCAAGGAAACAATATGGGTTTGCCAATACTTGAAGTCCTCCAACAATATCTTGGACTCCTTGTACTTGGTCTTGGACTCCTGCACATTAGTCTTGGACTTCTGCTCCTTAAACTTGGACTCCTGTGCCTTAGAATTAGACTCCTGCACTGTGCTTAGGATCCAGCTCCTTATTCTTAGGCTCCTGCTCCATTATTTTGGGCTTCAGCTCTCTGTATATCTTTGGTGGCCTTGGTATTCCACTTGTATCAGTCCAATCAAGCTCCTGCTGGTGATTAAAAGGCTTCCAAAAACCTCTTGGCAGAAACTCAAAAGGCCTCAGAAAGATCCTGTCAAAGACCTGGAAAGACCTCCAAAAAGACCCTGTAACTTTCCAGCCAGCCACCTTCTTATAGTGTCCTTTTCCAAACGGTTCCGCCTTCAAAATGGCTTTCTTCAGAAGCTTAAACTATTGCTGCTCACTTTTTCCTATAATAACTTAAGCTTACATACTTACTTTCTCAAAAGCTTAAAGTATTAATTCACTATTTCCTTGCTTATACTTTAAGCTTTTGTTTTCCAACCAATCATTTTCATCAGGAAACCTTCCAGAACTCAACCAATGAATGCAGAGCACAGAAATAGACCATTTCTGAAGTTCCACCAGGATCCAACTAGGAAAATAATTTCTATAGCTCAAACCGCTCAAAGCAACAACTCTTTGCGCACCAAAGTGTTAACTGGTCCATTATTCCGGCACCAGTCTTCCCTGCATTCAACCTAAACCCATTTAAATAGTAGAATACTATTTAAACTGTTTTTTTGGACCTCTTCAACGTTTTCCCCATATATTTACAAATCTTGTAAAATCCAAGGAAAACATCCCACCAAAACAACTTTGTATCCAGCTCTCATAGCAAAATACCTTCATCTATCCTAGAAACTTGATGAATAAATATCTTACCTACACTTCTATCCACATTTCTTCTTGATTTTACTACTAAACCAAGGCAAAAAATTCTACATTTTCCCACTTTGGCAAATCAATTCAGCAAAATCTTGGCTCATTTCTCCGGACCACTAGTTCTTCACCATCATCTTTGGGTTCCTCAGCCAGCTCTTCAACCACTTCATCCAGCTCTTCAGTTTAACCAGCAAACAGTACATCTTAGTTCACAGAACAGCTCCTTTCCAGTCTTTAAACAGGCTATCAGTCCTCTGGCTACTCCTTTATCATGACCAGCTACTTCTGCATCATGATATTTGAGCTCTTTCACTTATCCTTGCTAGGAACCATCTTGGTTCCACCTGCACAATGAACCATTTTGGTTCCAAACTTCAATATGAACCAAAAGTCCTTCAACTAGCCTTCTTTGTGATCAAACAGTTCCTCTCACTAGTCTTCTCTGCTGATTCTGTGAACCACCTTGGCTCTTTATCTTAGTCCCCATTACCAGAACCTGTAGATCCAGGTATGAGTCTACATTAAACTGGCGTTTGACTGGGCCCTTGCAAGTGGCATTCCACTTAGGCCATCCAACCATAGATTATCACAGCCTATGTTGTTGTTTTTACTCATCCAGGTGATTAAGTCTGGGCTTTCAGTTGTAGAGCAATCAGCTATACTTCCCAGAGGCCTGATCACAGCAAGTTCTGCAGCTTGCTTCCCCAAGCAGACCGCCTTGGTGACACCTCCAAGTAAATCTATACCCTCCAATGCTCACTCTGTGTTCTCCCCAAAAGCTCTCATAGGGGCATAAACAAGGACGCCCTATCAGTCCGTTAGGTAGGATGCTTGCCCACAGACATCCTGTAAGTGTATCAGGGTACATAGAGCCCTCAGAGCTCTTCCCCTCCTTGGCAGCCTGCGTTACCTGCCAGGGGTCCAAAACTTTCTCCACCTCAAACAGACAAAGTTCCCTGCTAGCTATCTCATTCTTCACCCTTTTGCAGTCACAGTTCCCTGCTAGGTGAAGAACTCTAGCCTACATCAAACAATATCTTCTTCTGAGTGGAGACAACATCTGCCTCTAGTAGTCTTTACACCTACTAGCTAGGCCTTACTGTCCCTAGTAGCCATCATTCCCTACTAGGCCTCTACCTGCAACAAATAATCAAACTTTTGCTTGGCCAACATTAGCCCCGCCTGCAAACCACCAAACATGTGGACCGTCACACCATATTACCTTAGATCTTAGCCCTTCTCTTATGGATAGCCATCTACCTCTTCAAACCCCCAGCTCTAGTTAGCTCAGTTGCAGCAGCAGTAGCAGGTTCAATTTACAGCCCACCTTCAAGAAAATCCCCAAGCCAGGGCAGTGCGCTGGACATATGACTAACCCTCATCAAGAACCCTTCCCACACATCCCTAAAGTGATACTGTGACCGTACTACAGTCACATTGGGCTGTGGTTTCACAAAGAGGTTGAATTGTGATGAATTTCATAGGTTGAAATTCAAAACAAAAGGATTGTCCTTGAAGAGACTTTCCAGTGTAGTAATGGATTACCCAGGAATCAATTAGGCTGTACTAATTAAGGGCCAAAATAAATAGTCTGAAAAATTCAGATTATGAGACTAGGTATCTCAAACCTTCTAATTAACCATGGAGGTTAATTGATACTCAGGAATTGATTAGGCTGTACTAATTGAGGGCCAAAATGAATAATCTGAACAATTCAGATTATGAGACTAGGTGTCTCAAACTGTCTAATTAACCATGGAGGCTAATTGATACCAAGGAATCAATTAGGCTTTACTAATTGAGGGCCAAAACAAATAATCTGAATAATTCAGATTATGAGACTAGGTGTCTCAAACGCAATTTATTAATTGGGAAGGTTAATTAATTGATGCCCTTGAATATGATTAATGAGGACTTAATTATAGGGCTAAAATGGACTTGAGTTTGTCAAGTAAAGACTTGTTGTCTTCAAACGGATTAATTAGCTGGGAAGGTTAATTAATATATGCTGGGAATATAGTTAATGAGGATTTAATTATATTGTTTAATTGCCTTGACTGTGCCAAGAAGTTTGGTTAAGGTTAGCCAAAAGTAAACCCCCAAATTGTGGTTTAAAAGCGCTGTTTTGGAAAATTAATTAGGTTAGAAGCGCTGCTGCACCACCTAATTGATTTGTAAAGCGTTGAGGCGCCGCTCAGTGAATATTTCAAGCGCCACCTAGGAAAGTTCCTGGGTGCCGCAGTGGCGCCTGGTTTGAGTTTCAAAGTGTTTTAATGGGTTTTTAGCGCAAAAAACCATTAAATGTAAAAATATTATAATATAGACAATGGTATCTATACATTCGGGATTGATCAGCTGGCTCCCAGTTGGAAAAAGGATAGCTTGGATCAGGAATATGTATATTCCACAGGGTTTTGGCACCAGAAGTCTGGAATGCTTCAAGCCAAAGCAATACATTTCCATGGAAGGAATCAGGTGATTCTGGAATGTATTAGAGCACATTCTTATAGGTTAAGAGTGTGAAGATCTTTTTGGTAAAGATCTGGATTGGATGACACCGTTATTTAATAAACCATGTGATAGGAAATCCAGGTGTGATTCCAGAACTGGAGGGGTTTCCAGCTGATGTACCCCAATTGATATATAATGGAAACATGATAATAATTAATAAAAATGATACTTATGTGTGACAATGGTTGCTTTCCCCTCAATCTTTTTATTATTTGTGTTTTTGGCTTTTAACTGAAATAAGACTACCATGGAATGAAAGAGATGGCCTGCAGCTAAGAATATGGGAAGCAAAAACGTGGAAGTGATCACCAGATGGCAACAAGTTTAACACCAAGATTGCTTGCCTGGAATCCAAGCTCATTGAAGCTTACATAAAGGATTCCCTGTCAAACTGTAAAAGAGTCAAACCAGGATAATGAAGCAAGCATGAATTTCCTGGATCTGTCACAGATACCCCAGTGTCAGGAATGATATCCCCCTCCAAAACCAAAGGGTTTGTCACACAGTGATCAGTTATAAAAGGGTCACCACTAGCAAAGTTGAATTGATTATCCATTAGGCTCTGGAGCAACACATCTTCCAGGACTCTTGTGCCAATGGTAGATAGTACTTTGGATCAGCTGGTCAGATACCCTGGGGAAAATCTATTGGCCTATCCCTGAGATTCAGCGGGAGATGGGTGAAAAATGAAAGGAACCTCCTCTGAGCCATGGTGGATCCTAACAGAACCATGGCTCAGTGCAATACCCAGATCCCTATATAAATTCTCTCTTGATTTGCAAGTTAAGCATCAAAATCATTGCCTTATATCATACATGTTTGGTTATACATAATAGGTAGCTGAACCAAATCATATCATTAGCCTCTAGTAATCAAGTATACACTGGAATACCCAGTTGAGCAATAACACAACCAACTCAGCCCCAATCCTGACATTCAGTGCTCACTCCATGTCCTTGAACAGCCATTCCTGCTGTCCTGAAAGAGACTTCTTTTTTCTCAGGGTGGTGATGAAGAAGAACTCCTGCAAGCTTCCCTATCCCATCTGCAAGACAGCATAGATAGGTTGTTTTCTGGATCTAACAGATTGGCCAGAACTCACAACAGCACCCCAGCCATATCATCATCTTCATCCAATACATGGTGGATATGCTGTATCTGCAGATGATTAGGGGCTGCAGAGATCTCCATCTGAACCTCTCAATTCCACCAGAAGTAGACAGGGTGTCAGGATTGACAATTCTTCCCTCCTAGAAACCTGGGCCCAAGAGTGGGATTTGAACCCTTACCCTGAATTCCTGCGGGCCACCAGCCCCATGGACCAAGGGCCTGCCCGCCCATGTTTTCCAGAGGCTGAGCCTCTGCATGCTGAAGCCCCTGCCAAGTCCCAAAGTCAGAATACCAGGGCAGGTTTGACTATGGGGGTGCCCAAGGAGGAGTTTCTTGAATTGCCTAACAAAGGAAGAGAAAGTTTCTCTGTGAACTTCATGAACTTGAAGTCCTCTCAGGTAACCAATCAAATTCAACTTCCAAAGAAAAACACAGGCTTTAGGACTGACCCCGTGACCACAGCCCAAAATCAAGAAAATTGAGTGACCAATTTGGACATTCTGATCAATGAGAGAACACCCAGCCGGGATGCCATTTTGCCGCTCCTGCACCCAGGCCTCCTGGCCACCCACCTGCATTTTCCCTGATATTTTGATGAAGCCCTTATGGAAAATACTAAGTTTGGAGATGATATGCTATATATGCCTATAGATTCCGCGCTCAAACTCAATTGCCATTTTTGAATAAAGTTTATGTTATTTTGGCTTACCCAGCTACTGCCTTACTTTATATTTGCAATCTATCAGTTCAGTACAAGATTTCCTGGCCCTCATGCCCCTCTGCCCACAGATTTCTATCCTCCAGGTGCTCCCTTTGGCCCTGTTCACTTCACAGATTATCTTTTGAAGCCTGAATATAAGGACTATACCCTGGAGAAAATACTTGAATTAGATCCTTTGGCTCATATACAATCTGCAGTGAGATACAACTGTCAAGGCCTATGGATATTTTAAACACCCAAATTATTTAGAGGAAAGTTTAACTATCTTCCTGCTTATAACCTCCGCATAAAACCACCTGTAATCCCCAAGCCTATGCCTGTCTCCTCATCTGACCTCCTAACCAATCACACTGACAAGTTGTTTGGGATTTTGTACATCACCCTCACAGGGGTGATTGACACTATAATCCCGGCCTCTGGCCTGTGGTCCTTGGTAGGGAAGTCCTTCTGCTAACTTTTAAAGTTAGCTCCTCTCTTGTGGTGGGCACTGCCTGCAAAAACCTGGCCCAAGTTACCCCCAAAAACAATGGGCCAGCCGCCCAAGACTGGATCCCTGGCACAGGACCCAGAACCCACACAGCAACAGCTTTACTAAGCAGCAGCGGGAATAGACCACAGGCAAACCCAGACAGCAAAGGCCTAAAAAAATGTCTTTACTCCTATCCCACAAGGTTGCAGCCAAGGACAAGCTCTGTAGCTTCACCAAAATCACTTCAGATAATCCAAACTTCATATGCAGGCCATGGTTCAAGCAGAACAATAACTTCACAGCTTTCCCTATCCCGCCATCTACCCCAGCTTCCCCTTCCCTCTGACATCAGCTATCCCTGATCTGGCACCAAGGCAGCTTGACCACCAGCCAACAAGCTCTCCTCACAAGCCTGTACAACAAACTATCTGCTTTGTTTAACATTATCAACCACCAGATGGATGTAAAGATTAATTATCAGAGCTATAGTTACTCCTGGGCTGCATAGCTAGAGGACAGGCTTTGCAGCTATGTAGTGCCCATTCTAGGATTGGGGTTTGATCACAGAGGCCTAGGTAATAGTTGGCCAGGTACAGCTACCCATCAGTTAAAAGGTGCTGAAACCACCTTTTTTGCTTTTGATGTGATCAAGCTGCACCATTCCCCACACAAAAAAGATCCATCAAGGGTAAGCCCACCCTGGCTAATAACAACAAGGATTCTGCCATGATCCAGAGGTCATGGCAGGTATATCAGAACATGTAGGTGACCTGGATAAGGATCCTTACTGGTTGCTACCAGGATGCCCCCACTTTCACGCAAAAATAGGGAGGACAGGTAATTGTATTGGGCAGGATCATAGGAAAACCAGAGCTGGTCAAAAACCCATGGAGGGTTGGAACAGACAACTTGAAACCCAAAATCAGGGATTCTGAAAGCAACTAGACCTGCATGAGAAAAGGATCAGAGTCCTGGAGGATGACCTCTATACTGTGGTTATAATCATCAAGGAGCTCAATCAGGATATACAGGCACAAAGAAGAAGTATACAGCTCCCCTAATATCAGACAGAACAACTCCTTGCAAGTCAAAGTCCCCATGTAAGACAAGGTCCTGAGATATGTGAACCAATGAAATGTTGTACTAACATAGTATCCTGAATAAGCCAAGTATTCTCAGAGGACAGAAGACCATTCCATAGCTACAAGAGTGACAAATAAAACATCAGCTGGGCTGCCAGAA
Organism: Entomophthora muscae; assembly: GCA_014839935.2. Classification (NCBI taxonomy): domain Eukaryota; kingdom Fungi; phylum Entomophthoromycota; class Entomophthoromycetes; order Entomophthorales; family Entomophthoraceae; genus Entomophthora; species Entomophthora muscae. The sequence continues at coordinate 157,268 of QTSX02002991.1, read as the reverse complement.
AGAGTTATGGCACAGGTCCTATGCTAGACAGTAGCATAAAACTATTACTTGGCCAGCCTATATCATCCTCACAACCTATCCAGGATTGTTGTGAATACTGCTATTCACCTTGTTTTGATTTTGCCTTTGGTGGGCCATTTCAAAGACAAATCTCTCGCTTTTGCTTCTTGAAATTAGTTGATGACTGAATCAGGAAATACAATTGTTCAGTTTATTCACTCTGCACATCTCACTTGCCACACTCATGCTTGTGGCAAGTGATCCTACCATCCTGGTAGTGTTTTGTGGTATTCCTAACCACTATATATTACATTTCCTATTTTCCAATAAAATTAAGTTCTATTCACATTTTTGTCTTTGTGTCTCCAAGTACTTCCGCGCCTTTCTCTAGCCACAACTAGTAGAGATTATTCTTCCAGGGCCGCAAGGTAGTCACATAGCTTTCCCTGTCATCTAACCAAGACTTAGTAAGAATCCAATCCTAAGGCTAGTATTTCCTGTTGTGTGTCTGTGCCGCGCCTATGAAAAGAACAAAAATGGGGCTCACTACAGGGGCTGTAAGCCCCTTGGTTATCCCTTTCACATCCATGTTTTCAGGTCCTTTGCCTCCGCCTATACAAGAGCCAACTTCACCTGAAATTACTAGTCCTCCTATTGAGGAAGATATTGTCAACCCACCTATTACCCCACTATACTGAACCTTGGGAATGATCCCCACCTAGTTGCTTACCCCATGGGTACCCCTGACTTAGAACAAGTCATGTCAGTAGCCCTTGGGATAGCCCGTGAAGGAGCCATCCTTTGCCTTCAGCTACAGTTCAGTCAAGTGGAATACTACAAAATGATTGTGGCTCCTCAAATTCCACAGCATCTCCTCTCAGCAGCTGGCTCCGCTGAGAACTTACTATTGTCCTTTGTGCAGCCTGCCTTGGCCCACCATAAAATGGTGTTGGGGCTCTACGTCCAAGAAATCTTGTCTCTACAAGCAGCAGTTACTCATCACTGGGATCAGTTTACTGACTACCAACAGTGGATCCATTCCCTGTTTTTCTTGGTATCCAACAATCAGCGCAACTCTGTTACCTCCCAGACCCGTTTGGTTAACTCTGTCAAATGCATGCGCCAGTCCATCCCCAAGTATATGAGAGAGCGTCTACACAAGTTTCACCAGCTAGAACAACCCTGGAAAGTCTCAAGTAGAATCCACCTTAAACACTTATCTCACCGACTTCAAACAACTCGTGCAACAGCTCAATGCATTCAGCATGTATTCCCTTGAGCCACTACAGCAGGTAGCGGACTTTGCTGCTAACAGCCTTAATGAACTCAGTGCAGTGTTTGATCAAGAAAGAGTTGCCACTGCTGCTGCTATAGCTAAACTCCAGAGTCAAGTGAATGAATTAGCTACGCCCAAGCCAGATGTTCCGCCCTCTCCCCCTTCTGATGACTTGGCAGATTGAGAGCAGAGAATATAGGACACTATTTGAGAGCTATGTACGGCTACTTGCAGTCAAGGACGTCCTGCTGAGGCTCCTCAACCTGACCCCCTGGTGCTTGAGTTGACTACTCAAGTTGCAGAGCTACAGCAAGAACTTGCCGCCCTATGTGAAATGATGGCAGCTGCTGCTAGTCCAGTTGGGGTTGTTGATGAAGATGGTTGCTGCCCTGGCTTACCAAGAGCCCCTTGAATCCAATGTGCTAGGGAGCTAATTGCCCTAGCTAACAAGGTGGACCAATTGAAGCAGGACCATACTGAACTGGATAGAGACGTACAAGAGATGAATGACGTGATTGACTCTGTGAACAACAGGTTCACTGCTTGTCTCTCAGTGGGGCCATTCCTTACTTCTCAACTGGCTGAGCTCTCCACAATAGTGATCACCCAAGGTCAACACTCAGATGCTACTGCACAACAGACCACTCAAGCTGTCAATACAGGTGCCCACACTGTTGAGACCCTGACTACCCTTGAAGAGAGTGTTTGTCAGCTGTGGGCTAGGCAGCCCCCCTCTGAATCCAAAGCAGAGTTCTCTACGCGTATAAATGTACTCAATAGCAACAATGGTGGCCCAACTCCCAAAGCACATTTTAAGCCTACCTTTAAGCAAGTCTTTGACCCCAGGACCTTGACCATTTCAGCTTTCCTAACTATCTACAAAACTGCCATGAGAAGAGCCTCAGATGAAGTCAAGAAGGAACACATTCTGACCTGTCTACATCTGACTTGCCAGGAGGTGATGGTGCCTGAGCTGCCCTCCATTGAGATGTGGGAAGATATGAAGCAGCTTCTGATTGACAAGTTTGGTGGTGATCTTAGCCTGGAAGTAAAGAAGGACACCTTCATGCATATTGCTTTCAAGCCTAAAGAGACACTAGATGAGTTTGCAAACCAATTCTACATGAAAGGACAGCAACTGATAACAAGCAGACCATTGTCAGCCCATGAAGCTTACATGGCTTGCGCTCAAGCCCTCAAAGTTAATCAGCTTCTGTGCCTTCACTTCAAAGCCCATAAGGCTATGCTTTCCTCCATGAAGAGCATAAAGACGCTGTTGCAGGATATGCACCTTACTCATTCTGGAGCAGTTGTTAGGAAAGGTTGAGCTACTTCTAACTCTGGTTTGTCTTCCCGTGGTTCTTGAATTCTTACCATGAAATTGAAAAATTCTCCTTGACGCCAAGGTTGTTACAATTGTGGTCAGATAGGTCATCATTCTTGAGTCTGCACCAACCAACGGGTTGAAGGAGCTGATCTAAAAGAGCAGGCAGGAAAAGAACAGCCAACCTAGAGGCAGAGACGCTCTTGGTTGAAAATTCTTCCCTGTCTCTTTCAATCCCGCCCTCTATATCCGACTCCAAGCCTGCTGATAATGAGGCTCCTCTTATCTTCCTCTTGTTCCACAATATCTCTGACAACTCTGACCTGGATGACTCTGATACTGACAACGCTGACGCATATGGGTACTCTGTCCTGGCTGTTACTGAAACCATTACAGTCCCCTATAAGTTGCAATCAGGAAAGACTACAAATAATGCTAAGCCTTTTCCTGAAGCCAAAGAAGTTGTCTCTTGCCCTTGCCTCACTCAGGCTAAGAGGTCCCCTGTGCTAGTGGAGTTGTCAGAAGAAGCTGCCGAGTTTGCTGACGCTGTCTTCAAGAACGTATCTGTTTTGCTCCCTCTCCAAACTGTTTATAAGGAGTTCCCAGGATTAGGATGCATGATTGAGAAGTGGGATAAGGAACTAGCAGAGGCTCAAGATATCTTGGCTATCCTTCCACCTTAGGTTGCACTACCACTCAAGTAGAGATATCCATTCAAAAAGTGAAGATCAAGGCCGTTCTAGACACTAGCTTGCCAGTCAACGTTGTCTTCTCCAAACTTGTGAAGAAACTCAAACTTGCCCCTGACCTTAATTATCACCAGTTGTATTGCACAGCTGGACTATCTATGACCCGCGCCATAGGGGCTTACTCCACTCTACCCATGTGGTTTGGCAAGCTTCTCCTAGCTGCGCTAGCAGTTGTCTTGGAAAACAAGAGTTACAATCTCTTAGTTGGCACTCAGTTTCTTAGGGAATGTAATGGGATAATCAACTTGAAAGATGATTACCTCTCTATTCTGGGATACAAAGTACTTCTGATCTTTGAAGAGCCAATTAAAGTTTTCAGGAAGCGCCTGAAGACGTGCACTTTGGAATACCCCACTGGGGTTTTTACCCTTAAATATTGCACCCACTCTTCAAACATGAAATGTACACCCATGGCTTGTCCTGCGTCTGAAAGGATCCCTCTCCTAGCCACGTCTGCTGTCATCATCCCCCCTGGCTCCCAGGTCATCCTAGACTCCCATATATCATATGAACTACCTGAACAAACCTTCTTGGAGTTGTACTCTCCCCCCTTGTTAGGGCGCAACAAACCTTATCTCTGTCCTGGGATCCTAGATGTCTCCCATAAGGACCCTGTTCAATTGTTGGTAGCCAACCTAACTGCACTCCCCATGACTGTGTCTAGGAGGCAGGTTGTCAGATATGGCAAGTTGTTGAGCGCTCCTGATGTCCTAACTCTTCATCCCTTTGGCACATTCCAAGATTTTAACCTACCTGAGGATGAACCCCAAGTCCTATCCTTGTTCACTGCGCAAAACTTTCCACAGCTGTCCCCAGTTCAACAGAAAGAGGTGCTAGACTTTCTAGACCAGTTTTCTGACATCTTTGCAAAGGAAAGTACCAAATATGGGTTAGCCAAAGGCGTTATCCATCAGATTGACACTGGAAACACTCCTCTCTTCTGTGCTAAACCGTATCATTGCAGCCGTGTAGAGGACACCCAGGTATCTAAAGAGCTCAAACAACTGTTGAATTCTGGGCTACTGGCAGCTTCCCAAAGTCCTTGGGCCTCCCCACTACTCATCTTAAAGAAGAAAGATGGGGGTCATTGTATTGTGATGGAATACCGCTGATTGAACTCTTTGACCAAGAAGGACTCATACCCCTTGCCACATATCAATGATGCTCTCCAACGTCTTGGAGGCTCTTATTTTTTCTCTGCAATGGATCTGGCATCTGGATACTGGCAAGTTGACCTATTGCCTGAGAATTGCCAAAAAGCTGCGCTCATTACATCTGAAGGGCTTTTTGAGCCTACTTGCATGCCGCAGAGACTCTGCAACGCCCCGTCCACCTTCCAAAGGGCCATGGACTCCATCCTCTGTGACTTGAAGTTGTTGTGCGTCCTAGTATACTTGGATGATATAACGGTTTTCAGCGCTACCTTCACCAACCACCTGGCTTATCTCAAAGAGGTGTTCCTAAAGATTCAGGAGGCTGGCCTTAAACTAAAACCTTCCAAGTGCGCCTTCTTTTTAAGAGCGTCTTGAATTCTTGGGCCATGAAGTAACCAAGACTGGGATTTGCCCAATGACTAAGAAGGTTGAAGCCATCAACAAAATGCTCCTGACCACCAACCTGCAAGAGGTATAAGTCTTTCTAGGGATGATGGGCTACTATAGACAGTTTATCCCTGACTTTGCCAATACTAGTGAACATCTAGTCCAGTTATTACGTACTGTTCCTTTTGAATAGACCGCCAGCCAGAAGCAAGCCTTTGAGACCCTTAAGCAAAAATTCAAAGAAGCGCCAATCCTAGTGTGTCCTGACTACAATAAGGAGTTCATCCTATACACCAACACTAGCAATCTTGCTATTGGGGCTATTCTGGCCCAACTAGACAACAAGGGTGTAGACCATCTTGTGGCTTATACTTCCTGCATGCTAAACAAATATGAGAAGAACTATAGTGTCACAGAGAAGGAGTGCCCTGCTTTTTTGCATGCAGTTAAGCAGTTTTATCACTACGTATATGGTACCCACTTCACAGTTGTCACTGACCACACTTTGCTCAAGTGGTTACAACAGCTTAAGGAGCCTGAAGGGCGCCTAGATAGATGAGCTCTACGTCTACAAGGATACAACTTCACTGTGCTTCATTGCCCTGGGATTCAACACCAGAACGCTGATGGGCTCTCCAGAATGCCCATTCTTGCTTTGCATCCTGCAGAGGCTGACCGGTTGTATGAACTAGTTGGATACCCTTCTTCTTGGGAAAGTGAGACAGAAGAGGTACAACTGGCCTTGTCTAAGCTATCCAAAGATACCCTCATACACAACAATCAGCTCTTCAAGAAGGTACAAGACCAGTATCTGCCTTATTTACAACCCAGTCTCCACCTCTTGTTGGTGTTGCAAGCTCATACAGAGACTGGGCATGGAGGCATTACCAAGACCTTTGACTGTCTTCAAAATAATATTTCTGGGAGAACCTTTGCCTGATGATCCCAGACGTCATAGCTAGCTACCACAACTGCCAGCTGCAGAGGCTTTGAGCTGCTGCCCACGAGTAAATTAGTTCCCCTGCAACATGCTTTTTATACTGTCAGCTTTGATGCGGTAGGTCCTTTCCCCTGCTCACGTTCTGGGTGTTGCTTTATTCTGATTGCTGTTGATCACTTCAGCAAGTGGGTGAAGGCTTGACCTACAAAGGACATCACAGCTAAGACAACTGCTGCCTTCCTGTTACAAGACGTTTTCTACTGCCATGGCTGTCCTCAAGTGTTGCTCTCAGATAATGGGACTAACTTCAATGCCAAGCTGGTAACCTCTTTTGTCAAAGCTTTGGGATCACACCAGTCCTTCTCTGCCCCCTACAATCTTTCTACCAATGGGGAAGTTGAGCATGCTAATTAAACACTGGTCTCTATCATGAGAAAGCTCACCGACTCTGACGCTGCCAACTGGGACCTATATTTACCTGCCGCTCTCTTTGCGTACCGCCTTAGCATACATTGTGTCACTGGATACTCTCCTTTTGCTATGTTATATGGGCCAGAGGCTACTAACCCATGCTCTTGGGGGCCCCCTGATTACCTCTGATAACATCATGAATCCTGAAGACCTCATCAAGGATCTAGTTAACCGCATAATTGATATAAAGGCCACTGCCTACACTTCTGCATACAAGACTAAGACGCTTGAGCTTTCTCCCAATAATGCTGGACGCTCCCCTTTTCCTGAATTTGATGTTGGTGACCATGTACTTTACTACCAACACTGAGTAGGTGGTTGCACACATAAGTTGGACTCTCTGTGGATAGGCCCTTTAGAGTTGACCTTTAAACAAGGGTCTGGATACACTGTAAAGCTCCTCTCCAGTGGCCGTCCTTTTGCTAGGGTGCACACAAAGTTTCTTTGTAAATACCACCCCCCTAAGGCTAATCTAGGGGAGGGCAAACTTGTGAATACTGCTATTCACCTTGTTTCAATTTTGCCTTCAGTGGGCCATTTTGAAGACAAATCTCTTGCTTTTGCTTTTGCTTCTCAAAATGAGTTGATGACTGAATCAGGAAATACAATTGTTTGGTTTCTTGACTCTGCGCATCTCACTTGCCTCACTCATGCTTGTGGCAAGTGATCCTACTGTCCTGGTAGTGTTATGTGGTATTCCTAACCACTATATATTCCATTTTGTATTCACCAATAAAATCTAAGTTCTTTTCACGCTTTTGTCTTTGTGTCTCCAAGTACTTCCACGCCTCTCTCTAGCCATGACTAGTAGAGATTATTCTTCCAGGGCCGCAAGGTAATTGCATAGCCTTCCCTGTCATCTAACCAAGACTTAGTACAAATCCAATCCTAAGGTTAGGATTTCCCATTGTGTGTCTGTGCCGCGCCTCAGAACACAACAAGGATGGAAGGAAAGATGCATCTGAAGCATGATCCTTCACATTGCAAACCAGGGCAGCTTCTCTGCCACCTGGTAGAGGGTTTGGATATAATGACTCTACAGTGGTTCACAACTTTAAAACTGTCAACTTACCTAAGTTTGATAGTAAGTCAGATGTTCATATATTCCTTTGCCTGTAATGAAGCTCCATGTATAGAGTCAACAATACTATGAAGAGTGCAGCCATCTTCAACTTTCTCAATTCTGAGATCCAAACCATTATTATGCTGCACTTACCTAAACAAGGATGGTCCTACAATAATGCCTCCTGGGCCTTGATTGGGGAATTTTTCAGCAAGGAAGCTCTCTTCTGTTGGAAAATGAAGTTTATAGAAGGAAAGATCAAGAAAGCTGGGACTCTGATGGAATTTTTGGGACAATTTTATCTGGAAGCTCTGACACTGGTATGAATGTGAGCTGAAACCTTTATAGATTCAAGGGAGTATCACAACATCTTTGATTACTCCCTCTCATGGAATTAAAGACCTAAGTAGATCACCAAATGACTCACCAACCAGCCAGTGAATTGGTGGCACTACTATCAGTTGACCATCTATTACAGGGATCAACTAATCCAGATCCTAAATGGAACACAACTTGAGTAAGCCTCATGACTTAAGAGGAAAATTACTCAGATAAGCCCCATGACCTCCATGAGGTACATGTACAGTATGTGGCTTTCCATGATACTATATATTATCCCATATTCATATCCAATAAAGTATCATTCCTCTTCTTAAATTTCCCCTTTATTTTGTTCATTATACTTCCCAGAAGTATATACACAACAGTGGTAGCACAGGTAGGTTATCCCAACCTACCCAACTAAAAGAAAAAATTCCTCCTAAGAAAAAGACCCAAGCAATGGTACTCCTTAACAGCTGCAGAGACTACAAAGAAGGACAGGAGGTCCCTGCAGGCCTTGTCATTTACAACAAAGTTCTTGTACCCATCAAATAATACAACACTCTCAAAGACTGCAGGCTGTTACCTGCAGTTTCAACCACAACAGAACCTCAACAGCCCAAAATACCTAACATTGTATTCCAGAGCCTACTTTCAGCAGAAATTGGGACATTTGAAGGGTTACACTGGGAAAACGCCAACCTCTGGATCAACAGCACACAAATCAAGTTCACTCAAGTAGGCTACCCCCGCAGACTCTGGGTCAGCAAAGTCTCCCTCTGTGTCACAGGAGCCACCTCTTGTTTTGTAAGTGAATGGCTCAACCAACACCATGACCAGAATGAAAATTGGGATGTGTTTAAAGCCGCCATCCCCAAAAAGTTTGCCATGAAGGATTCTGATGCGGTGATCATGACAGAACTTTGAATCTTCAAAATGATGGGAATAATCAAGGACTACATTGCAGCGTATGAAGGCTTACACAATCAAGCCCCCAGCACCATCAACTTTGATGAGCCAGGACCTCAGTTGGACTTCTACAACAGCCTCCTCACACACATTAGACATCAGTTTGACATGACCCACTGCAAGAACCTCAAAGATGTATTCTTGGAAGGAAAACATAAAGCTCAGAAATCTGACAACCTACATGCAACAAATAAGCAAAAATAGAGTCCTACCGCCAAGAAGGCCCCTCACCCCAATAAGCAGAACAACAGAGCCAACAACTCCCAACCTTGAAACAGGAATTGTACTGCCCAAGCCAACCAGGCAAGCACCAAAGATACCAACAAGGAGGGAAAAGCTCAGAGGAGTGCTTAGGCAAGCCGCCCTCCCCCAACCTAAAAAATTTGTACAGGGGCCAGGACGTGAATTCAATCACCATGATCCAAGTGCCCTCCAGTAACCCTCTACTGTTTGCCGCCCAAACTGGAAATAAACTCCTCACGTATGCTTTCAATTTTTGCATATATCAGGGCATCATATTATTTGACACTGGAGCAGACCAATATCTTGTTGACAAGAAAATTTACAACCTCATGAAACTACATACAGGCTGAATTAATATCAAGAGGGTCATCATGGCAGACAACAGAAGCACACCAGTCACCCAAGAGGTAAAACATTTTCACACCCAAATTGGAGACGTACAAACCACAATCAGTGGCCCCATCATACCAATACCCAAGTATGATGTTATACTTGGCCTGTATTGGATGAAGAAAACCAAGCCTCACATTGACTGGGATAGTGCTACCCTCACCATACAACAAGGAGAGGTGCATCATTATGTTTACCCAAAACATCTTGACACACTCATGAGAGACCACATGTTTGTAAAAACCATGGAAGCAGAAGAGAAAACTGAACCTAGCAAAATCAATTGGAGCACCTGTACATATGAGGTTATCCACTTCAAAAATACAGAAGCCATACATGAAAAGTACTATATCTGAGATCAGCTAGTTAGTGAGTTTCCCTCTGTCTTTCAAGAGGCCCTACCAGGTTTACCACCAGACCGCAGCATACAACATGAGATTGACCTCAAAGGAAGTGTACCTAAGGCACACTCTATTTACTGCCTCACACCATAAGAAGATGACACCCTAAAAGCTTATCTTGATGAAGCTATCAAAAAAGGACTCATACAACCATCAAAGTTGTCTTTTGGTGCCGCTATCTTCTTTGTGGCAAAGAAAGACAGAAGACTCTGCCTAGTCACAGACTACAAAGCGCTCAACAAGGTCATAATTAAGAACAGGTATCCCCTGCCCCTGATTGACAACAATTTTGCCGCCCTGGAGGGGGTCCCAAATCTTTACAAAGATTGATCTGACAGCAGGCTATCACCAAATTTGAGTAAAGCCTGAAGATATCCCAAAGACCGCCTTCAGAACTAAATACAGATCTTTTGAATGTGTTGTTCTCAATTTTGGGATGATTAATGCCCCCAGTACCTTTATGACCTTTATGAACGAGGTCTTCAAGGAACACATCAGAAAACAAGCAATTATCTACCTGGACAACATCATCATTTATAGCCCAAACTTGAAGCAACACTGGGAAGACGTTTTCCTGGTCCTCTGCACCCTTGAAGAAAAACAACTAATTGCAAAACCATCAAAGTGAAAATTCTTTTTGGCTGAACTTCAATTCCTTGGTCACATTATCAGCAAGGACAGAATTAAACCAGATCCAGACAAGATACACACCACAACTGAAATGCCAGCTCCAAGAAATAAGAGAAAACTCTGCACATTCCTTGGAATAGTAGCCTATGTAAAAATGTTCATCCCTGACTGGGGTGCCCTAACAGCCTCCTTGTCTTCCATTACGGGCAAAACAACCAAGTTTGTCTGGACACCACTGCAAGACCAGCACTTCTGCCAACTAAAAAAATGTATGGTTACCTCCCCTATCCTGAAATACCCAAATTGCAAGGGAATCTACAAGTTGGAAACCAACACATCTGACTACACCATAGAAGGAGTACTCTGTATCCAAACAGCAGAAAAGGACTTCCTCCCCGTGGTGTACAAGTCAAGGAAGCTATCTAACTGCAAACAAATATATCCCATACACAACAAGGAATTGGTAGCCATCATACATTGCCTCATGAAATGGCAATGCTATCTGGAAGGGGCCCAAACATTCAAAGTACTATCCAACCATAAGTTGCTAATATTCTTCAAAACACAATAACACTTACCAAGAAGACAAGCCAAGTGGATGAGTATCATACAGAGATACCCCATGCAAATCAAATATAAGCCAGGCAAGGAAATGCTTACTGAAGATGCCCTGTCAAGGCTATACAGCAAATATGTCTTTTGTGCTGATGGTGAACCTGACTGGCCCATGTTAATCATGGGGAATCTCCAGGAAGAGTTCCCACCTGGCATCCCAATGGATATCCAAGAGAAGGTCCTTAAGAAAAAATGTCTGTTTAAAAATGTATATGGCATGCTGCACCAAATACTTCCAAGTGGTGACACCATACCTTACGTCCCGTAAATGCAAAAGATTGACACAGTACTCCAATATCACAGAGACCTGGGACACACCTGTAGTAGAAACTTGCATGAATATCTCAAGACATGCTACTGGTAGCCCAACATGCTAGATGATATCAGAGAGATACTGGAACAATGCAAAGTCTGTGAGAAGTACACCCAAACCAAGGCACCACCTGTCATAGTAAGTTCCATAACACATGGGATTATTTGGCCAAGTAAGAAAGCTTAGAAAGCCAGAAACCCTTTAACAAAGCTGACTGATTTAACAGACTTGAATCAAACGGTTGATCAAAATGGGTTACAGTTGCTTCAGTTTGCCAGTCAAATCTAATTCTCCCTGTAAGCTAATGTTGATAAATTGATGTAATTTAAGGGTCACCAGATATGAACTTATCTATCAGCATGGTTGTCAGAGGTTGGTCAACAAAAGATTCTTTGCAACCTGGACTAGATACTCACTTGATGATGTAGAAGGAATAGGAGCCCAAGATCTAGTTGGTATTGCTTAGTTGATTTTTAATGTATATATCAAATAATTTTCACTGTTTCAACTCTTAAGAGTTGAGTCCTCCCAAAAATTTACTATAAAAAAAATAAAAATCCCTTGGTCTAATTTACTTTTTAAAATTCATCTTTTAGTGGGTCTTTTGCGCTACATTCCCTACAATTTAATCCTTAGTCATATTATTACAGGAAGATGGGGGCCTGCTGTAAGTACTTTGTTGTTGCCTCCACCAAATTTAATTCAATGCCTGTCAATATTGGAACTGTTCCTCCTACCATTGAAGCTGAAACTCTGGTGCTATCTAAATGTCTGGAATTTTATGCAGAAGATACCCTGATTCTCTCACAGACCATTTATCTTGGGCTCTTTTGGTTAGGGTTAATTATTTTACTTAACCCTAGTATCTCATTTGGAAATATCACAAAACAGTATATGAAGTTGTGTTGGTGGTTAATCATTAACTCTATGCGGATTTGGTGGGTGATTACCCACCATATGGAGAAAGCTTCTTATTATCCCTCAATTTCCATTACACCACCCAAGTCAGTAGTAACTGTATCCATCACACAACCCTTCAAGATATGGTTGTTGGATATTGTGGAACCAATGCCTGGTGAAAACAGGGGAAATAAGTACATAATAACAGCTATTGACTATGAAACCAGATGGCCTGTGGCACAAGCTACTAAAGAACACAAATGCAATGATGTGAGACAAATTATTGGGAAAGAAATCATAGCCAAGTTTGGGAAACCTGACCTTCTGATCACAGATGAAGGCACCAAAATTGTCAGGGATCCAGCCTGTGGGAGGCTCCTGAGAACTTGCGGGTGGGCAGATGGCCCAAAGGCCTGGCAGGGAGGGCCCACCACAAGATTGGGGCTAACTTTACAATATAAGATTACAATTTTCCCAGAAGAGCCCAAGGTCCACTGGCAGGTACCATTGAATCTATCAAGCCGGTAAGAGTGATGTACATTAATCCAAATATCTGAGTAGAAGTGGATTCATTGGCAGCAACAGATTCTTGCGGGCAGTTGGGCCGCGAGGTGAGAGGCAGAGTCATTGGGTCCAAATACGCGGGCAGGTAGTTGTACTTGTTGCAGAATAACAGGGGAGGTCTAGTGATCTTGTTACCTTCCCTGTAGATAGTTTCAGTCTCTATGGTTCTGGCCTCAGGGTTGTAAATTAGGATTTCCTTTAGGGTGAACTCCAAATACACAGGATTGGGGAGGGGTACTTGATGAAATGTACTGGTCCGTAGGGAGCTCCTGGTGGACGGTAAAGCTCAGGCGGATGGTCTGCAGTTTCTTGGGATTGTTGGGTGTGAGGTGCAGGATTGCATGAGGTAGTCTGTAGATGAAATAGAACTAATATAAAATATGGAATAACCTGATTATTCCAAAGGTTCATGTCAATTTATTGCAAGAATGGCAATGGGCATTTTCATGGAGGTCCGGGGTATAAGTATGCCCATCTGTCATGGGAAAACTTCTACAAATTTCTCTGGCCTGGATGTTACTGTTTACCAGGTTTTCCCAGTCCTGGGTGGCATCCATTGCAGGAGTTATTCCATTGGCTGGTTTGAACTGAGAATACTTGAATTTCCTTGTTGGGTCACTGGGCTGGCCATCTCTGGATGGCCCATGTTTATTGAGAAGTTTCTCTATTTCCCCTTCTGTGAAGACCCAAGTTATTTTGGGTTCTCTGACTAGGTCCACCCGCTGATTGGTCAAGCTAACAGGAAAATTTACTGTGGGGAGTGTCAATGTAGATGTTTTTGGTTCATCCAGCTTTAGAGGGTTTTTTGAAGTCAAATCCTGCTCTGGTTCAAGCCCAAAAATCTGCGGGCTGCCAGCCTGCAGGGAGTCAGGGTTTGAATCCCGTAGTTGAGGGTTATCAGTGAGCATAATCAAAAGGAGTTTATCACTTGTGACATCATCCCCTTCTCTCCTGTTGCCTTCCTCCTTCTCAGACCTCTTGTCCAAGTATTGCTGTATGGCTCCATGTGCGCTAGGTAGGTTGGAGGCAGGTTCCCAGGTGCTTTCTTTGGGGGGGGGGTAACCTGCCCATTTGATGTAGTACTGTTGGGTCTTGTAGTGGAGGCAGTGTCCATGAATGTACTCCACTTTGTATTTGGTTGAGAGTCCCTCTTGGATGGGTGGGTGCTGGTCTTGATCTTCTGGTGGGGAAGGGATGCTCCTTCTTTCTTGAATAGCAATGATTGGTGGAAGACGTTGTGGATTTTACAAGTAGGTGGCAGTTCTAGTTTGTACGCCACTTCTCCTATTTTCTTTGTAATCTTGTAAGGGCCACAGCAGCGGTGAGCTAACTTCCTACTGGTTAAATGTAGGGGAACATTATGTGAGTCAAGATAAACTTTGTTGCCTATCTCCAGGGTTTTCCTGGGAACTCTTTTCTTGTCAGCAAACAACTTGTAGGTCTTAACGGCGCGGATCAGGTTCCTTAGGCAGTTTTCTTGGGTGGTGTGTATTTGTTCAATCCAGGTTTGTCCTGCTGTATTCTGTTCCTTGCTGCCAATACTAGGGTCCCATGATGGATCAAACCTGTAGTTGGCCTTTAAGGGGGACATACCTGTGGATGCGTGGTCTTTGCTGTTATAGGCATATTGTGCCATGGGTAACATCTCTGCCCAGTTGTCTTGGTCTGCGTTGGTGTAGCATCACAGGTATTGTTCCAAGATTTGGTTGACCCGTTCAGTTTTTCTGTCTGTCTGTGGGTGGTAGGAGGTTGACACACAACATTTTATTCCAAGGTCTTTCATCACTTGGGTCCAGTAGTGGGAAGTGAACTGGGGTATGCAGTTAGTGATGATTTCTTCCAGAGTGCCGTGTTGTGTCAAGATGCAGTTGTGGAAGTGTCTGGCAGTCTCAGCTGCCGTGCAGTGGGTAGTGGTTGGGAGGAAGTGCGCCATCTTTGTGAAGTGGTCAACCATGACTAGGATTACGTCAAAGAATTTTGAAGGGGGGAGCTCTACTATGTAGTCCATTGACACTGACTTCCAGGGTCCAGCAGGGATGTCCAGAGGCCTCAGTAGTCCTTCTGGCTTTGAGCAACGTGTCTTGGTTCTTCTGCAGGTTTTGCAACCATTGATGTAGGCAGCTACTTCCTTGTCCATGCCTGGCCATGCATAGTTCTGCTTGATACTTAAGAGGGATTTGTGTCTACCAGGGTGACCGGCAATCTCTGAATTATGGTGGTCAATCAATATGTTTGTTCAGGTTGGGCCTTTGGGTATGTAAATTCTGTTGTGGAGCAGCAGGGTAGCACCTTTCAGGGAGTATCTTTTCTTTGAGTGATGGCAATCTGGGTTTGTTGTCAGGGCTTTGACTAGTTTGTTTGAATAGGTGTCTTGTTTTTGGGCTCTTATCACGTTTGGTTTGCTGGCAGCAATCTTCAAGAAATTCAGGTGTATCCCTAGACTGGCGGGTCTAGTAGTGTATGGGTGTTGCAGTCCTTGATTTCTGTGGAGGAGGGAATCAGGTTGGCTCTCCTGCTTAAGGCGTCTGTTACCACATTCACTTTTCCTGGCTTGTAGTCTATGGTCAAGGTGTAGTTGGCCAGTTCTAAGGCCCATCTTGCTTGACGTTGGTTCAGCTGACGTGGTTTGAAAAAGTAAACTAAGTTCTTGTGGTCTGTCAGAACCTTTACCAGATGTTCCACACTGCACAAGTATCTGCGCCAATGCTTTAATGTCTTCATTATAGCTAGCATCTCCTTGTTGTATATTGGGTAGTTCCCTTCAGCTGGCAGCATCTTCTTAGAGTAATATGCTACAGGATGTAGCATACCATCCCCTCCTTCCTGAAGAAAGACCCCACCCACCGCAAAGTTGGACACATCTGTTTCAAGCACAAAAGGTTTAGATGGGTCAGGCATTGCCAGGATGAGAGCAGAGGTGAACGCAAGTTTCAGGGCCTTGAACACAGAGGTGCACTCCTCAGTCCAGAAAAACTGGAACTTGGAAGAGCAAAGACGGGTCAGGGGCAATGTAATCTGAGAAATTTTTTGGATAAAATCCCTGCAATAATTTGCCAGGCCCAAAAAACTTCTCACATTTTTCCTGCATTTGGGTACTGGCCAGGTTATCACTGCTTCCACTTTGTCCTGCGCCATAGAAAACCCACCAGTCTTCACCACATATCCAAGGAATTTGACTCTGGACTGAAAGAATTCACACTTCTTCAGCTTGGCGTGTAAGTTGGCCTGGGAGAGTTTCTCCAGTATACAGTCAAGATGTTGGAGGTGTTCCTTGTGTGATTTTCTGTATATAAGGATGTTGTCCAAATATGCGACACAAATTGGTTGAGGTACTTGCCTAGGATGGAGTTGAGCATCCTTTGGAAAGTACTGGGGGCGTTGCATAGGCCAAATGGCATAACTAGGTATTTATACAACCCATATCTGGTTTTGAAAGCCGTCTTGTATTTGTCTCCTTCTTTGATTCTGATCTGGTTGAAGGTGTCTCTCAGGTCAATTTTTGAGTACACCTGGGCTCCAGTCAGTACGTCACAAAGGTTGTCAGTGTTGAGAATGGGATAGAAGTTCTTCACTGTAATGTTGTTCAGTTTTTGGTAGTTCACGCAGGGACACATTCCACCATCCTTCTTCACTACAAACAGCATGGGTGAAAAGCGGGGGCCTTTGACACCCAGATGAACCCTTTTTTATCATGTCCTCTAGGTATGTCTTCAGGACTACTTGTTCACAATAGTTGCAGCTGTAGATGGGGCTGTGATGTGGTTGGGTTCCTGGCAAAAAGTTTATAGCGTGGTTGTAGATCAAGTGGTTGGGGAGATGGGTTGCTGCTTCCTCACTGAAGACGTGGTTCCACTTCTCTAAAGAGGCAGGTAGGGTCCCTACACTGGGTTCCATTTTCAGGGTCAGGAGTGTGTTAGATCTTTTGCTGGTTGGACCAAACTGAAATGGCACTATATTACACAAATTGTCTCACTTCAAGGCAACTATTTGATTACAGAAATTTAGGATAGCGCCAAGTCTTTGGGACCAGGAGTCTCCTAGGATCAAGGGGTGGGAAATTCTCTTCAGGATGATGGGGAGCGCTGGGTAGGTGTTCTGATCAATTTCCAATGGCAAATTGGCTGCGCACCTGAACCCCAAGTCATGAGAGCTGTTTCCCATGATTACTTTGACGCCTTCAGTGGCGGACTTTAGTCCTAGGTCCTTTGCAAGGGTGGCGTCAATAAAACTCTCCTCAGCTCCAGTATCAATGAAAGCTTCAAAAGTCTGAGATGTTGTGAGTGTTTTGCCTCAAATTGGATAAATTTGTAAGACTGGGTGGAGGTGTTTATTTGTGCCAAGGAAACTGTGGGACCACTCTTCTTGGGACAAGTCCTAGTGAGATGGCTGAGTTTGTGGCAGTAGAAACACAACCCTTCACAGTAGTGGCGCTGTAGTTCATCAGGGAATATTCCTGGTCTGTTGGGTGTTGGGGCTCAATTTGCATGCTGAGTGTGAGAGGGAGCGCCTTCTTGGTTAAGGCTTAATCCTCTACACAAAAGGAGTAGTTCATCTAGGCCAAGCGTAGGAGGGTGGTGTTTAAGGAGCTCCTTCAAGGCAGGGAAGGTTCCTTGGTGGTACAAGATGGCTGATAACTTGTCCTCAAGTTGGATTCTGGATTTCAGTTTTAGGAATTTGTCAGTATAGGCTTGTAGAGTGCATGATCCTTGTCTGATGTCTAGTAAACTGATGAGGGTGTGATGACAGGTGTCTTGGTTGTTGCCAGTGGACATTGATTCACTCTCAAATCAGGAGTAGTCCTGACAGAACTTGACGTCCTTAGCAGTGACCTTCCCAAAACAGTCCAAGGCATTGCCAGAGAGCATAGAGGCCACTCTAAGGACTTTTTTAGTGTTGTTTGAGTATGAGTTTGCATTGGCCTGAAAATGGAGACAGAGGACTGGCATGGCTCTTCTGGCTTCTTCTAGGGTGAGCTTCCCCATCTGCGGCATGTCCACCTTGGTTGTGGTCTGATTTACTATAAAGTTCTGAGCCTACAAGTTTGGGGTCTTGGTCTTCTTGACCCCAAGCAAGGCATCCTTTGATTTTGTAATGGTTCAGGGTTGGATTGCTGATGAAATTAGGTTGGTAGCTAGCTTGTATGCATAGTAAGCTGAGATCAATAAAAGTAGCATACAAGATTCCCTAATAGTTATCAACATCTTGGGACTCAGGTTACTGTGTTTAAGGTAGATTGCCATAATTTCAGGGGATCCAGCCTGTGGGAGGTTCCTTAGAACTTGCAGGCGGAAGCTCTCAGGCCTGGCAGGGAGGGCCCACCACAAGATTGGGACTAACTTTACAACATAAGATAACAATTTGCCCAGGAGAGCCCAAGGTCTGCTGGCAGGTACCATAGAATCTATCAAGCCGGTAAGAGTGATGTACATTACTTCAAATATCTGAGTAGAAGTGGATTCATTGGCAGCAACAGATTCTTGCGGGCTGTTGGGCTGCAGGGCAAGAGGCAGAGTCATTGAGACCAAATATGCAGGAAGGTAGCTGTACTTTTTGCGGAATAACAGGGGAGGTCTAGTGATCTTGTTACCTTCCCTGTAGATAGTTTAAGTCTCTCTAGTTCTGGCCTCAGGATTGTAGATTAGGATTTCCTCTAGGGTGAACTCCAAATACACAGGGTTGGGGGGGGTACTTGATGAAATGTACTGGTCCGTAGGGAGCTCCTGGTGAACAGTAAAGCTCAGGCAGCTGGTCCACAGTTTCTAGAGGTTGTTGGGTGTGAGATGCAGGACCATGTGAGATAGACTGTAGATGAAATAGAACTAATATCAAATATGGAATAGCCTGGTTGAACCAAAGGTTCATGTCAATTTATTGCAATAATGGCAATGGGCATCTTCCTGGCAGTCCAGGGTATAATGATGCCCATTGTCATGGGAAAACTTCTACAAATTTCTCTGGCCCGGGTGTTACTGTTTACCAGGTTTTCCCAGTCCTGGGTGGCATCCATTGCAGGAGTTATTACATTTGCAGGGTTTGAACTGAGAATACTTGAATTTCCTTGTTGGGTCACTGGGTTGGCCATCTCTGGATGGCCCACGTTTATTGGGAAGTTTCTCTATTTCCCCTTTCATGAAGACCCAAGTTATTTTGGGTTCTTTGGCTAGGTCTGCCTGCTGATTAGTCAAGCTAACAGCAACCTTTACTGTGGGGAGTGTTGATGTAGATGATTTTGGTTCATCTAGCTTTAAAGGCTTTTCCAAAGTCAAATCCTGCTCTGGTTTGATCCTGAAAATCTGTGGGCTGGTGGCCCGCAGGGAGTCAGGGTTTGAATCCCATAGTTGAGAGTTATCAGTGAGCATGGTCAAAAGGAGTTTGTCACTTATGAAAAAACTAAAGGATATCAACATCAACATATACCTTGTAAAAAACAGAATAAAACACATCACAGCCAGCCCATATCATACTCAAGAAAATGGACAAGTAGAACAACTAAACAGCACACTTGTAGAAGCTCTCAGTAAGTTATCTGCTAAAAATCCAAAGTCCTGGGTTGACATGCTGCCAACAGCACTTATGGTATATAAAACATAAGTGTTGAAAATTGGCGTTTGCCAGCAGATTACAGAAGGATTGGAAGGCAGGGGCACACACTCACTGCATGACTTTAAATGTGAGGATTTAAAATACATTAGACCAATTGATAATGAATATTTTTATTTAATCCTATATGAGTAGGTTGCAAAATTCTGCCTCTGGCGTTTACTGCCAACGTTTTATATATGGGTATTCTCATATTACTAATCATCAGTCACTGGCAATGTCTTCTAAGACATTTCAGCACACTGTAAAGTCTTGGTTGGGTTGGTGGAAAAAGGGGCAACCTTTCATTTTAGGGCACAATCCTGCAATGCCTAGCACAAGAACACCCTCTACTAGCGCATTAATCAGTGATCTTTTTTAAGGTATACAATCACTTCTATATCCAGTTCTAACTCAGAGTCAAATTGGCCCTGGCACCTTGGCGTTATTCCCTCACAAAGCTGGCGTCCTGGCGCTTGATGTTAATTATTGCGGCGCTCTGGAGCTTGCAATTAATTGTGTTGCTGCCCTGGCGCTTGATGTAAACTAAAGTGGCGCTCTGGCGCCAAGAATAATTAATGCTGGCATCACGGCGCTTGGTATCTGGGGTAGCGGCAACGTGGCATGATTTTTCCTTGGCAACAACGTCATGAATAACTAATCATATATTTAATTATGTGATAAATGACACTAATTTCCAAAAGGGTAATTGATTGGCCCTGGTTAATTTTCAATGGTTGCCTAATGAATTAAGATTTTCCATAATCCCTGGTCATCAATTCTTCACATATCCCCCACTTGACCAGGGCTACTCTTCATTCTTTCTCCCATGAGCGCCAACAATAGCAACCAAACTTCCTTGCGCCAAGTCTACCAAGGTCTAATGGCTAATATGACAGCCAAAGATTGTAAGGCGTTTATGCGCATGCCACGCTCTTCTTGGGTCCACTTCCTGAATCAGCTACTTCCCGTAAAAAGCTGTCAGTTGTGGGCCCAGGACTGTGATACCACAGTGGCAGGGTTGGAGCGTAGCACTGTCACATATGTCTAAGGGGAAGAGGACAATGACTCTATTTTTGCAGAGACTGAGGTGCTGCTTATTCAACTCCTCTATATGATTAATTATTTGCAGTGGTATCACTTTGTTCTTTGGAAGGGGGGCTCTTTATGAACTTCCTCAGGAACTTTGCATGTACACAGTTGATCATCTGTCCTTAATCTCCTTAATAGTATAGGCGTCTGTGGACGTCCGAGAAATGGTTTTAAATGGGCTTATTCATAGGGTAGCCAGTTTGTGCGCTCTGCCAAATCCATGGGTGTTATAGAAGAGCACCCATTCACCTACTTGGAACTCCTGGAGAGGGGCCTGCCAGATGTTATCCTTTTCCTGGCTCCTTATCTTCTTGGCCAATGCATTGGAATAGGCTTCTGACTGAAGTTGAATCAATGTGCGGGCCAACCTTTGTTGATACGCATGGGGTTACTGGGTGTCTTCTTCCCCAACACAGGAGTATAGGATGGGGATAGTGCAGGGTGCCTGTCATATAAGAGTTGGAATAGTAATTTTCCTATATAGGACTGGATGGCAATATTGTAGGCAAAGATAGCTGGCAGCAGGAAAGTGTTCCACTCAGCAGAGCAACTAGCAGCCAGTTTCCTCAAGATGCCTACTAAGGTCCCATTAACTCTCTCCACCATTCCATTTGACTCAGGGTGGTAGGATGTTGAAAATACTCCTCAGATTTCCATCAGTTCATTAAGCTTGGTCACCACGTGGGAAGTGAAGCTGGTGCCGTTGTCAGTGAGGATAACTTGGGGGCAACCATGAAGTAATATGATCTGTTCAAGTAGGAATTTTGCAGTAGTGTTAGCACCTAAGTTGTGCACTGCCTTTACCTCCACCTATTTGGTCAAGTGGTCTATTTCAACAATGATGTACTTGGTGTGATAGTTGCTGACTGGCAAGGGTCCTACGACGTCAATTGAGACGGTGTGCCAAGAAAAGTTAGGCCAAGCTAAGTGATAGGTTGTTGACTTTTTGAACAGTTTCTCCCCTTGGCATTATTTACAGCAGCTCAGTGTTTCTTGTAAGTCAAAGGCCACGGCTTCCCAAAAGTATATGGTTTTCAGTTGTGCAAGTGTCTTCCGGAAGGTGCCATGTTCTATTGTCTTATGAGCGCAAACTATTAGATCAGCACATTCTGATGGTCTGGGCATTATTCTTATTCCTTCTAAGGTGTGTTTCAGTATATGCCCATCCTTGATCTCAGTGTCTTAAAGAAGTCTGTCTAGTATGCGCTGGACTTCTGCAGGCTCATTTTGATATTTGCCTGCCAGCTTTTATCATATAGTAGGTCAGAGACATCAGCTAGGTGGGCTACCATTGGTAGTTGGGACAACCCATCTGCGTTCTGGTGTTTGACTCCTGCTCTATGTGATATCTCAAAGTTGTAGGCCTGAAGCTTTAGCGCCCATTGGGCTATGTGCTCTTCAGGTTCTTTCAAGTTCTGGAGCCAGTGCAATGATGCATGATCTGTGATCACTTTGAAGTGAACACCATGTAGGTTTACGCAAAACTGTTTGTATGTGTATATTACTGCCAAATATTCCCGTCCAGTCACAGTGTGATTGCGCTCATGGACATTCAGGGTTCTGCTGCAGTAGGCTACTGGGTGTTTTTTGCCATTGGTGTTCACCTGGGAGAGCACACTGCTCACCACAGTCAGTGAGGCGTCCGTTTGAATAATGAATTTGCGGCTGAAGTCTGGATATTGCAGGATTGGTTTGCTCATGAGGCTCAAGCATAGGGTATCAAAGGCTTGTTGACAGGCTAGGGTCCAGTTAAAATGCACATCACTCTTCAGCAAGTGAAAGAGGGCCTCCCTCTTCCTTGAGAAGTCTTTGACAAAGCGCCAATAATAGCCAATAATGCCAAGGAATACTTGGACATCTTGTTTATTGGACGGCACCTTCATTTTCTCTATGGCTTTGACTTTGGCTGGCTGGGGCCGTAATCCTTCCATATCAACCAAAAAGCCAAAGTATTTGATCTGATCCTTAAAGAAGTTGCACTTCCTGGGTTTGACCTTAAGATTAGCGGCCACTAGACTCTGGAAGACCTCCTCAAGGTGCTGAAGGTGATCAGAGAATGTTTGTGAAAAGACATTGATATTGTCCAGATAGACTAAAAAACAGCTCAGCTTGAGGTCATGGAGCATTTTGTCCATGGCACACTTGAATGTGGCAGGTGCATTGCACAGCCCTTGTGGCATTCAAGTGGGTTGAAAGAGGCCTTGGCTGGTGATGATGGCACATTTCTCTTTCTCCTTGGGAGGCAATTCAATCTGCCAATATCCAGAAATTAGGTCCATTGAAGAGAAGAACTTAGCGCCTCCCAGATGGTCAAGTGCATTGTCAATGCACATAAGGGGATAAGAGTCCTTCTTAGTGATATTGTTAAGCTTGCAGTAGTCAATGACAACGTGGTTGATCCCATCTTTCTTCTTAACTATGAGTACTGGAGACAACCACAGACTCTTGGAGGGAACCAGTAGACCTAGTTGGACCAGCTTCCCAATTTACTCATCTACAGCGGCATCAGAGGTACAGAAACATTGTATGGGAAAGAGGTGTATAAGACATTCCTTGCCTGTGTCAATGTGGTGGAGTGTGTTACATGTACACCCCAGGTCAAAGTCATCCTTGGCAAATATATCCTTGTATTTCTCAAACAGGGAAAGAGCTTCATCCTGGTGAGCAACAGTGTGTCCTTGCAGCTGC
This sequence comes from Entomophthora muscae, assembly GCA_014839935.2. Classification (NCBI taxonomy): domain Eukaryota; kingdom Fungi; phylum Entomophthoromycota; class Entomophthoromycetes; order Entomophthorales; family Entomophthoraceae; genus Entomophthora; species Entomophthora muscae. The sequence goes on along the minus strand of QTSX02002991.1, from coordinate 134,199 downwards.
TCCTGTGGAATGATTATGCATACAGAAGGCAGTATTACTTCTTCTGAAGGGAGGCCAAACTCATTCAGGGTGCCAAAATTGTGTATCTATGTCACCTCTTCTACCGGTAATAGATGCAGGTACACCACTACTTGACGGCGTTTTACCTCAACAGGAGAGTGATTGAGGTTGGCAAGCAATACCTTTATGAGCCCATAATTAGGGAGCACAATGCCAGGTGCAACCAGAGGTTCAAGCCTAGAGCAATTCCAGGGAGTTTCCATTTCCCTGTAAAGTCCTTGAGGTATTTGTAAATCCAATCCAATGTCCATTAGCACCTGGTGGCCAACCAGGATGGTATGAGAAGAGTTGGCGCGCAATGGCAGACCCTTATACTCCTCAATTTTAGTGGGAAGATGCTTTACCTGTTGTCTCAATTTACGGTACTTGACTGGGACAACACCATTGCAATATGCAAGGTTAACACATGGGGTGGTTTAGCTGCCCATTTCTGGCTTTGAGCGGTTGTAATACAAAGAGATTGCCTGTTCCAAGATTTTAAGAACATCATTCTTCAGGTCAGTCTTTACTCCATACTGTTGCATGAACAAGGTTCTAATCAGGATATTTTAGTTTTTATTGGGTAGCACTATAGCTGGGGCAGAGACTGCCAGAGAGCCAAAGCATAGAGGGAGTGCACTGTACTCTTCTTGGGCGGTGGTACAGTCTAGTAAAGCTGTACTGTACTGTTTCTTGTGATCAATATCAGGAGCAAGCCCCATTTTCCGCACTAGCTTGGAGGACACTATATTTATAGGGGCCCCAGTGTTAATAATAGCTTGCATCTTGAGTTTATTCACAAAAATATCAGCATAAGTGCACTCAGAATAAGAAGAACCAATATTGTTTACTAAATGGATGTCCAAATTGTTGTCAGTGGAGAGAAATTTGACAATACTATCACATAGTTCTGGGTGGTGATCCTTCATTGTTTCCATAGGGATAGCTACATTGACTCCCCTAAGGGGAGTGACATCACCTAAGTGTTGGGGTTCCCTATCAGGTGTGTTGTCTAATAACTGGCAAGCATAGGGCTTGAAAACTTCCTTAGTAGCCTCTTGAGAGGCCCGAACCTTAGAACAGGTCTGTACCATGTGCACATCATTGACAAGAACCTGATGGAGCAAATTCCCCAAGAACCCAGTGTCAGGATAAAGAGTAGGTCAGGTGGAACATTTGTGGATTGTGTGGATGTAGAGAGCTCCTCCTCTACTCCACGCTGACTTTTCCCTGCACTTCAGGTTCCAAGGGGGGCAGCACATGTATATTTGTCTTTGAGTTGCAACTAGAGGCGTAATGGCCCTTTTGGTTGCAACAGTGACAGATTACCTTAGTGATATTGGGTTTTGGTGGGGACTTGTTGTTGTTGGTGGGAGCCTCTGAGCGTCCTGGAAGGTTGGGGACTGGGCAGGGCTTCAATCCAGTGTTGAAGGGTCCAAAAGTGTCACCTCACTGATGCAAGTAACGTACCATGCTGTCCAAGGTGCAGTTATCTTGGGAGGCCAGCATGAGAGTCCAGTACAAGGCTTCATAGGGCTTTACTGCGGCACGTAAAGCTATATGGGTGTCATGCACGGTCAGGGACCCTGAGCCAGTGAGGATTTGTGCTTCAAGGTAGAAACAGTTGACAAAGTCAGAAATTGTCTTGTCTTTTCTGAAGCTAATCATCAAGAACTCATTCTTCCTCTCAGTAACCCAAACAATGCTTCTAAATTTGTATAAGAGTGCGTTTTTTGCTGCTGCATACAACCAATTGTGTTTGGCCATGTGCAGGATGATTAGATCAATACTGGATGTGTCTGTTTGATTGAGCAGTGTGGTAGCCTTGTCTTGGTTGTTGGCCCCATACATAGACATCTCAAAAAGACAGATGAAGGTGTGTACGTTGCCTTTAGAAACAAACTTAGGCAGGTTCATTGGCTTGAAACATGTGGGAGTTTCAGCTTGAGGGCAACAATGAGGAGGGGGCTCTTTGCAGAGGCTTTGGTCAAAGAAGTTGGTACAAGAGCTCCCAGCTGGGCCAGTCTCCCTAGGTGCTTGTGGGGTATCAACAGGCGTAGGGGGGCAGCAAAGACTTGCAGGAGGCTTTGGCGGCCTAAAGAGGATGAGGTAGCCCTATTGTCATATACCAAACTGAAAGTGGGTTGTAGTGTGGCACTTTCTCCAGAAGGCATAGCAGAAAGGCCAGGTCCTCCCAAGTCTTGACCAGTGCAGCGGCATCTGGAATCCACAAGCCCAGCCCAAGCATCTGTTATCTCTATCTCTGCATTTTAGAGGGAAGAGCAAAGGCGCTCAATCAGCCTGGCACACTTGACTATTCCTTTGCAGAAGTCTTCTATGGCGGCATGCTGGAGGCAGATCACTCATCACGTTCCTTCATTTCAGCTTGTAACTCCTTGAGCTTGGACTTGAGGGAGACAATATTATGCTCTCCTTCATCACATACCCACTTCATTTCCAGGAACATTTTGTTATTTGCAGCCGCAATATTATCTACTTGTTGCTGTACTTTGTTAAGTGCAGAGCAGCCATGACCCACAGTGGTTGAGTCATTGGTGAACTGTGCCAAGAATTTCTGGCGTAGCTGAGAGACCTCTTCTCAAATGGTTTCCTTGATATGATTGTCATATTGTATAAAGTTGTCTCAAAGTGCCAGAACCTCAGCCTTGGTAACATTAGAAATATTGCTGGACTCTTCATTCTCCTGCCAGGCAAGGCGTTGTACCTCATTGATATTGTCTTTATTGTTGTCAACCTTCTTGTCCAGGCCACACAGACAACTGCCTTGTTGCTCCAAGGAGGCGCCATGTTTGGCGAGAAGATCATCCACGTTACTCTTGGCTGCATTGGCACCGCTACATATTGTTTGATGGCTATGGCATGGCAGGTAACGTCCCGGGCCCAGGAGGGCCCCAACCCAAGATTCTTCAGAGTTGACTCTATTACATAGAATAAGCAATTAATTAACTGGTGGGTGAGGTCCTCTAGCTGGCAAGCCATAGTGGCTCATTGTCCTTGTTGGCTTGGGTGTAAGCTCAGATTTCCTCAAACCCGGAGTCCAATTGTTGTACTAGCCAGTCCTGGTAATGGTTCTGGCGCTCTGCATATGTAACCAGGTCTCAAAGCTCCAGGTGGTGTTGGGCTTGAACTCCCAGTAGCTGATGTAATACAGGGTGAACAAATCCTTGCAGGTAGTTGATTGCCCTCTTGAGGGTGGGAAAGTGTTCAAGGTTTCCTTCATCAGTAACCAAATAACTGCAAAATATAGTAATGAGGCATTGAGCTTTGGGATGTTGATGGAAGAGAGACAACTGGGTATTAGTGGGCTCCTGACTGGGCTGATAACTGAGAAAAAGTCCAGAGGCCACCAATGCCAGGTCTTGGCAATTGACCTGGGTAAGACATGCCAGCTGTACCACGGGAACTTCAGTGTACTGGCAGGAGGGAAGCACAGGTAAATTGTCTACGTTGATTACATCCTCTTGTTGATGAAAAATCTGGTCTCTCTTGAAGTCACTGGTTTCCATTATGTAGTAGTGTTCCCCCAATCCAGTTAGGTCTTTAGGGATAGAAAGAGGCGCGTCAGACTCAGAGGACAAGGGTTGGTTGGAGTATGTGGTGCTCCTGTAGTGAGCACCATTTGTTGAAAATTGGTGTTTGACAGAAGATTCAACAGAAGGATTGGAAGGAATGGACACACACTCACTGCATGCCTTTGAATGTGAGGATTAAAAATACATTATACCAATTGATAATGAATACTTTTATTTAATGCTATATGAGTAGGATGCAAAACTCTGCCCCTTGGCATTTACTGCCAACGTCTTATATAGGGGTATTCTCATATTACTAATCATCAGTCACTGGCAATGTCTTCTAGGACATTCCAGCACACTGTAGAGTCTTGGTTGGGTTGGAAGAAAAAGAGGCAACCTTCCATTTTAGGGCATAATCCTGCAATGCCTAGCATGAGGACACCCTCTACTAGCACATTAATCAGTGATCTTTTTTAAGATATACAATCACTTCTATATCCAGTTCTAACTAAGAGTCAAATTGACCCTGGTGCCTCAGTGTTACTCCCTCTCAAAGCTGGCGTTTTGGCGCTTGATGTTAATTATTGCAGCGCTCTGGAGCTAGCAATTAATTGTGTTGGCGCCCTGGCATTCAATATAAACTAAAGCGGCACTCTGGCACCAAGAATAATTAATGCTGGTGTCACAGCACTTGGTATCTGGGGTGGTGGCAACATGGCGTGATTAATCCTTGGCAATAACGTCATGGATCACTAATCATATATTCAATTATGTGATAAATGACACTAACTTCCAAAAGGGTAATTGGTTGGCCCTGGTTAATTGTCAATGATTGCCTAATGAATCAAGCTTTTCCACAATCCCTGGTCAACAATTCTTTACAACAAGTCAACTGTAACATGGGCAAAAACCCTTATGAACTTGTCTATAGACAAAAGCATGCTCTTGTTAGTACAACTGCAGGACCACAATTACCTCTCCCCAAATAAGTTCCAGACAACAGTGACCCCAATTCAAAACATGCTAGAAAAGACCAAGAAGACATGGAACACAAAAGAGTTAAAAGAGAAACAATCCCACTACAGCAGGAAAGATTTCAAGTTGGGGATGAAATCTGGTTTGTCAACCACAATCAACATAAGTTGGAACCAGGTTTATATGGACCAGGCATTATCATGGAAGTAAAGCCTAATAATACCTACCTCATCAAGGGAATTGGAGTTCAAACTGAACTATAATGTATGCATCACAACCAAATCCACATATTTAAAGCAAGAAAAAACCAACAGAATTCCAGACACCCTGTTCCCAACGCCAAACTGGATCAATACCAAGCCCGCATCCCTGACACTCTAAGGAAAATTCCCAAGGCTCCGCCTTCCAGAACCCCAGGGGGAGATGACAAAACATCTTTGATTACTCCCTCTCAGGGAATTAAAGACCCAAGTAGATCACCAAATGACTCACTGAACAGCCAGTGAGTTGGTGGCACTACTATCAGTCAATCATCTATTACAAGGATCAACTAATCCAGATCCTAAATGGAACACAACTTGAGTAAGCTTCATGACTTAAGAGGAAAATTACTCATATAAGCCCTTTAACTTCCATGAAGTACATGGACAGTATGTGACTTTCAATGATACTATATATTATCCCATATTCATATCCAATAAAGTGTCATTCCTCTTCTTAATTTTCCACTTTCTTTTGTTAATTATACTTCCCAGAAGTATGTACACAACAAGAGCATGGATGAACTACTTCAGACCAAACAGAGAGCTCTCTATTGCTCTCAGATAAGGAATTCATGGTGAAAGAAATTACCAGAACTAATATGCCACCTAGGCTCATCCAAGAAAAAATTTGAAGTCCCTTTCCCCTATTATAAATAAAATCCTGTTATGGAGAATAAGAACAGATTAAACAATAAGTGATACCTAAGCAGCCTCTAGTGAGCTCTACTCTCACTACCAGTAGCACTGTCTGTACTTGCTAAAAATGTGGACAACCTGACCATCTATCATGTTAATGAAAATAGTCTAAGGCCAGCATTTGCCATGTAGGCAACAAAGGAAGTGATAAAAAGAAGATGATCTCAATGAGAAATATAACAGTGAAGAGTAGGGTAAAAACTGCAAGAAGCCAGGTTGAGGAGAAAACCCTGTCTGCTAAATTTAATAACCTCTCTCTACTACCTGGCCCAAGGCTTTTTCCCGAGGAGGTGACCAGTCTTTTGGCCAAGACGCCTGATCTGACTGTTAATTGCCTGATAAAGAAGGAGTGAATAAAGATATACTTCATTGTATCCTTTCTATTAACACTATGACTAGAAGACAGGCAATCTTCACAGAAATTCTGCCTCCCCAAGAAGCAGTTGATACAGTATTCATACCTGATGCCAAACAATCATTGTAACTGTTGCAACCAAACCAATAATGATTCAGTATTTAAATTGGGAAAAACAAAAATCCAAATAGAAAGGATATAAATAGGAATATGATGATATTTTATTTAGAGGATGGTAGTGTTATATACTATATTAAGAAGCCACAAGTCTACCAGGGGGTGGCACAGTGGCAGGTTCAACATAAGGTTTGGGTTAGTAATAACTTGAGCAAAAGATCAGCGTGTCAAATTGGCAGCACTCCTAATTAGGAGACAGTGCCTGCAATTTGACATTGCACTCAGATGGACCCATACTGTTTGTCACGTCATGGGGCAGCTCATTAAGTGTTCTCTGTGTATTTTGAGATACATTAGTGGGAATTGGAGTAATCTTGATTGCTATAAAGCCTTTGTTGTAAATCACGTTATTAATGCTATTTTGATATGGCCTTCAAATTGTGATACTTGCAAAGACTTGACTGGGTTTGCTTTTGACTTCAATAGTTATCCCTTTCTATGAATTGGTTGGCTGCAATATCTACACATTCTGGATTGTTCTACCCTAGTTATTATGATCCTGGTACAATTTCAACTCTAATCAGCTCACTTGCATATCTAGTGAACAATCCCTGCTCCCAGTCTACTATATAAGCAGAAATCTCACTCTAAATAAAGACAAGTTTATCCAAATTTGTTCTGGCTTTTATAATATTCAAGCTTGTTCTTTCCTTTTCACTAAAAGGAAACTCTCTTTAATCTTTTCAGGAAATTAAGGTATGTCCTCTTAATTTTGCCCTGAAGGCTAACCCAAGGCTAGCTTTAAACTTCAAAACTTTTGTAATAAAGGTTTACTGTTGTGTCCTCTTGGATGCTGTCCCCAAGATAAAAACACAACAAGATGATGATCACTACAAGGGCTGCAAGCCCCCTTGGTTACTCTGTTCTCCCAAAAATTCTCTGGTCCTTCTCTTATTGTTACTGAAGTACCCAATTCCTTCTAATGTTTCAAGTCCTCCCCTTGAAGAAGATATTATTGTTTTTCCTAAAACACTCACAGTAATGGTGCTGTTGCCTGGGCCCCCTCCCAACTTTCTTGCTTGATCTTTTACAAGCATTTGCTGCTTCTTGCTTCCTAATCCATAATAGCAAGGTGGCTATATACTCTATCTCTGGTCTCTGTACTGGGTACTAACTGAAGACCTGTAATATTTTGCTGGACTTTAGTCTCCCACTTAGTTTAATGAAATCAATGGAAACTATTGGTGTGCTATCAAGCCAATTCATTCAGCCCGCCCTGGTACATCATAAACTAGCCCTGGGTTCCCAAGGACAGCTCCTGGCTTCAGTGGCAACTGCAGTGACAAACAAACATGACCAGAATATGGTTGTCAAGAATGTACACATAGTCTTTTTGATTTTAATCTGACAACCAACATGATTCCCTAGTGTCCCAAAAGTATTTGACCTCTTCCTTGAATACTCTTTGGTCATATCTCCCTAGGTATATTAGGGGGCACCTGTGAAAATTCAATGACAATCACACTGTCTGCTGAGTCCAAATTGAAGCCATCATCCTAAACTATTGACAGGATTTTGAGACCTTGGTAGAAGAGCTCAACCAATTCTGGGAACACATCAATGTCCAGTTTGAATTGGCTGGGACCTGTGTAGATAAATGGGGCAATAAACTATAGCAATAATACAGCTTGGACAAGGCCACACTAAACAATACTCTAAATCAAGTATAAACATATGTTGATGAGAAAGTGACTTCTGCGGCTATGGTGCCACCTATGCCTCCCCCTGAAGGCCCAACTGCATCTGAAGCTAAGATTTGAGAGGCTATTGCTGAGCTCAAGTCTAGCACTTGACACCAATCTGCTTAGACTAATGCTCCTGCCCCTGAGACTTTACGGCAACCTCCAGAATTAACTCATACAGCATGAAATATCCCTCATGTTGAAAATCCTCAAAAATATTTTCTTATTTTATTTATTCAAGGTTATTTTTTCTGGCTTAAATAATTGATAATGATAATAAAAGCAAGTTTTTATTTTTATTTTGAGTTTCAATTGAAATTATAAAAGATAAAGTAAAAATATTTTTTAGAATTGTTGACATGGAGGATGTTTCATGCTGTATGAGCTAATTCTGGAGGTTACCAGCCTGTACCTGATCCTTGAATCACTATTCTTACAGATCAAGTAGCCATTTTGCAAGGAGAAATTGCCTATTTATGGCAGCAAATCTCTGAACAAGAAGACTCTTCCTCTGGGTCAGAGGGCAATGATGATAACAAGGATGATGGTAAATCTGACAATGATAGTCATGGATAATGCCCTGGGTTGAAAGGGTAGCCACAAATTAATTCTTCCCTTTCATTGGATAATATAGCTTCTATGACTAAAAATGTTGCAGACAAACATGATGCTTTGGAAGAGGAAGTTTAAGGTATGGCCAGACTTTTTGAGACTATCAATGAAAAGATCTACCCTCTGGGATCAGAAACTGGGGCTATGAACAACAGGTTTAATAAAATTGCAGGAGCATTTTATGTTCATCAGATTTGAATAGATAAGATTGGTACAGTAGTAACTACAGCTAGTGACATTGGAGGCCAAAATAGTTCAACTCTAGATATGCTGGAAGAAATACTTCATATTCTGTGGGCCAGAAAACCTGCTGCTGAGTCTGAATTTTAATCCAACCCCATCATATATATCCTCAATGTGGGCAATAACAGCAAGTCTACCTCTTTCTCTGCCAATATCAACTACAATCCTATGTTCAAGAAGATCTTTGATCCCAAGGGCTCTACCACTGAAGCTTTTCTGACCATTTACAAGACTGTTATGAGTAGGGAAATTAACACTATCAAGGAGGAGCATATACTTATCTTTCTGCACCCTAATTTTCATAATTTATTGTTTATGAGCTCCTGTCTATTGTCACTTTGAATGATATGAAGAAAATTATTATCAAAGAGTTTGGAGGTGACCTTAGTTTAGAGGTTAAGAAAGATGTGTTCATGCATATTTACTTCAAACCCAAGGAAACCTTAGCTGATTATTTTGATTAATTAAACATTGAGACAAAGAAATATATTACCAGTTGGTAGCTAACTCCTCAAAAAGCCTATATTGCTTTTTCTAACTATTTAGAGCTAACCAACTTCTGTGCTTACACTTTAAGGCATATAAGAGGCCTCTCACCTCCATTGCCATGGCCATCAGTTAAAATTTATCAAGGTGAAGAAGGGGAGCTCCATCCATCAGTGTGAGAAATGGGGAGCAGGTGAATAGGAAATAGAACCAAGCTCCCAAAAACAATAAAAATAGCAATTTCAGCAGCAACCAAAAGGCTGTCACCAACAATTCCTGAGAGGCCAAAGGGGGGAAGGAGTCAACTGAACACTAACAGTAACAGAAAAAACCAAATGACCAGATTTCACTAACAAATTTCAAACTTTATTAGAGTAGAGAATGATGAAGCAAGATCTTTTACAACTCTTGCATTCATTTAAGGGATGGACAGGATTGGAGTGGTAGATTAAATGTCACAAACCAGTTGACCAATGATATGATAAAATACAAATGCATTTCTTGAGGCAGAAAGCTCTTGAAAAATTCTTAATGGACATATTCAAAAGGAAAACTGAACCAACTAAAATCAGGAATATACTTTAGATGCAATTACTACTGCTCCTGGCCGCTCTTGCACATGATATTTAACCAGAGGTGTCTCTTGGGTGGGTTAGGTGAGGGTATCTTCAGAATAATTCTAAAATATTACATTGATGGCTTTTCTTGGGCTTTTTCATTAACTTTTTGGATAAATATTCAAACATAATTTGATAGAAATTCCCAAGAATTTTGCAGGAATTGAAGTGGAGGCCTAAGGGGGAGGCACAACTTTACAATCTAAGTATTGGGTGACAAAGTCCAAGTACAAGAAATAAGCTGAACAAGTCAGGTATAACAATCCTGCAGCTAAGGGGCAGTAGGCACCAAGGTTTGGAACAACAGCTTCATCCAGACCAAGGAAGGTCAAAATGACCATCCCAGCTCCACTATGGTTGTAGGGCTGCAGAAGGGGTGGAGCAGGGGAGTCATAAAGAATATCAGCTATTCCAGGATCTGGACCTGGCTGGTAGTCCATGGGTGTGGGTCTAAGGTGATACTCTAGTCTTCTGGTTTCACTTCTTCTCAGGTGGTGTATAAATTTTAATCCTCTTAAGGCAAACAAAAATGATAGATTAATTCACTTTATCTGAAATTGTCTGCACTTGACTTGAGTGTGAGGAAATGGATTTTATGCCATTCATCTAGTCTATCTTGGAATATACTATTTCCTACTCCTTGCAAGCCTTTGGTGTCCCAACTCTTTGGTATTTGCTTCTGGAAAGTAGTAAGATGAGATTTAGGAAGAGGGTATATGGATCTGGGAAACTTGGTTTGGGTAGGGGAATTATGTTGGTGGCTAGCAGTGGAATGACTGATTACAACATCCTGAAACTTTTCTTGGTAGTGACATTTGGCTAGGGCAGTGATGATTAATTAATCAGGATTGTGGTCATCAAGTGTTGATTGGGGAGTATTTTTAGAATTATAAATTAAATCATTGGCTTGATTATTATTTTCATGATTTTCTGAATCTTGCAGCCTTACTGGGGTGCTTTTCTCAGCCAATTAATTGGCTGTATTATCAGCAACACCAGTGGATGCAAGATAATTTAAAAGCACATATGTGTAGCTGGGGAATCATTGGTGGCAGGGGAAAAGGCAAGAACCAGCATAGGTTCAGAACTGCTGGCTAAAGTTTGAAGCAGATTTTATCTACTATGATATTGGCTACACCCAGCCCAATTATAGGATTAGGACTGGGTGCCCCAATGCTATTGGGAGCCACAAGCTCCCCCATATCAGTTTCAGAACTGGCCCTAGGCTAAAACTTACCTTTGGAGAAGTTTAAACTGACTAAATAGGCCAGGGCAGTTTGAAATGCCTCTTGCCTGCCCTGGTGAGTTGTTGGGGGGTTTGAATCCACCAGTGGGCTTTCCTGGTTGCCCACACTTTTGCTTAGAAATCAAGTTTGCAAGTTCAGATCCTGTTCTGGGATTTAAATTGTTGGTCCTTACATCCATGAAGAGAATTATAAATTTTCTGCAAGACATGGACTTAATGTATGATGGGAATGTGGTGCGTGAAATTAAGGCCAAAAATGCTGCTACTACTTCCTGCACTCCCTGCATTATGACTTTGGGGGCTAATGGGCAACCCAAGCATCAGGGTTGTCATAACTGTGGCCAGATAAGTCACCATTATTGGCTGTGTACAAACCTGCAAGTAGAAGGATTTGACCCAAAACAGCAGGTGTGGAAAGAGAGGTCAACTTAGAGGCAGAGTACTCTCTATTGACCAAACTCCCCAGTCTCCCCCTGATCCCACTGATGATGATCTGCCTTTGTCATCTGATCCTACTATCCTCCATCTCTTTCATGACCTTTCAAGTGATTATGAACCCAATGATTCTGATTATGGTGATTGTGATAGTTTTGGCTACTAAATGTTAGCTGTCTCTGAGACTGTGTTTGTCCCCTAAAAACCTTTCTAAGGGAAGACCACAACTACAGCTCAACTACCTCCAGATGAGTTTCACGGCCCATACTAGAGTCTGACTGGACTCCCACAGGGAAGGCAGGCCTAGCCTGAAAGGCCATGCACACAATAGGCACAATACAGACCAGATAGTTGACAGCAGTAGCAAGGGGGAGCCAACTCCCAGTATGGGGCACAACCTGGTTGTCCAGCCCCAATACTGTGATGTAGAAAAACCCCAACTTAGTGAAGTCTTGGGTGGGAGGCGCATTGGGTAGAGGGGAACAGCAGGAATCTCCTTCATTTTAGGCAGAAGATCCAGGTGATGAGGGTGGTAATACTTCATTTCAAGGGTGCGGTGTCATGAATGCCACCATTCACCATGTTTTGATTTTGCTTTTGTTGGGTTATTTTGAAGACAAATCTCTCTCTTTTGCTTTTGCCCTTCAAAATGAGGCTGAATCTGAATTGGGAAATACAATTGTTCAGTTTACTGATTCTGCGCAACTCACTTGCCCCACTCATGCTTGTGGTGAGTGATCCTACCGTCCATGTACTGTTTTGTGGTAAAGCTACACAGTATATAATCCCAATTTCTATACCCAATGAAATTTAAGTTCTATTCACATTTTTATCTTTGTGTCTTCACATACTTTGGCGCCTCTCTAGCCACGTCTAGAAATATTATTAAATAAGGGCCCCAAGGTAATCACATAGCCTTCCCTGCCATTATAACTGAGACTTAGCACAAATCCAATCCTAAGGTTTAGATTTTCCGTTGTGACTCTGTGCCACGCCTCAGATCACAACACACAGGAAGGACTGAATGATGTAGCAGGAGTATGGTCAGGGGGATATGGGTAGACAAGTTTGTATTGTGTTGTGGATTCACAAATAGATGAAAAGAGAATAATTAAATTGGAGCAAAAATAAACAATTCCTGCAATAAGATAATGATTTATGGGCATAAACTTGCTTTATTAAGATGTCAACAGTGAGGAGAGCTTTTCCTCTTCACTATTTATGCTTACTGGTAATTTTGAGGCTTTTAGTGCCACCAGAGAACTGATGGCATCAATTGCAGTTAAACTTTTAAATTTTCACTGGAATTTGCGTACTTGAACAGGGGATGGGTGCTCATTGGTTGGTATAACATGAACCTTTCTTGAACTGCAGCATGCCAAGGTGCCACATTTATTTGTAGATCCTGCAAGTGATCAAGCGCCTAATTGCGCAATCAAACAATCACGCTCCCAATGTACCATTTCCTGATAGTTGAGAGGCCCAAATTTGTTAATAGATTTGAAGCCAGGGATTTGAGGCTTGTGTGCCTCTCAAATCCTGGGCCGTTTGTTAGTCAAAAAAAGGGTTTTATGGCTCTGGGAGATACTTGGTAGGGGTTCCCAAGCTGTAGGGGTTTTTGCCCCTAGAATAGCCAGATGATTGTCTAGGGCTTTCTGGGCCCTGACAATGAGGCTAAAGCTGTGGTAGCTCACCCTTACCTAGCGCAAGCTCATCAACCTCTTGTCCTAGTGGACTCCTCTGAAGAAGCCGCTGAGTTAGCTGAAGCTCTCTTCCAAAAATGTGACTGTGTTCCTCTTGTTGCAAGCTCTTTACAAGGAAATTCCTAACTTGAAATGCATGTTGGCAAAGTGGGAAAAGGAACTGGAAGCAGCAAATAATGTCCTGGCTGTCTTGCCACTCTTTGGAAAGAATACCACCTGTGTAGAAGTATCAATCCAGAAGGTTAAAATTAAGGCCATTCTGGAAACAGATTCCCCTGTCAACGTTGTGTCCTCCAAACTAATGAAGGAGCTCAAGTTAGCTCCTTATCTCAACTATACTCAGTCTTATGGACCTGCTGGTATGGCTCAGACTTGGGCTATTGACGTCTACTCTGCTCTGCCAATGAGGCTTGGGAAGCTTCTCATTTCATCCCCTGCTGTCATTTTAGAGAACAAAAGCTATGATCTCTTGGTGAGAACCCAATTTCTTTGAGAATACAATGGGATTGTCAATCTCCAAGATGGATATCTATCCCTCTTAGGCTAGAAAATCATGTTGATCTTTGAAGAACCTCCAAACATCCCCAGCAAGTGACTTAAGACCTGCGTCCTCAAATGCCCCTTGGGCATCTTCTTGCTGAAGTATAGAACTCACTCCTCCCATTTTTTAATTTTTTTAATGGGAACTCACTCCTCCCATATGCACTCCCCACGTCCTTCTTGTCCCGCAGAAAAAGGTGTTCCTTTGCTTGCTCCTGCAACCATCACTATTCTTCCTGGTTTTCAAGTGATCATTGATTCTCAGATCTCCTATGAGTTGCCTGAGAAATCATTATTAGAGCTGTACTCTCCTAACTCTCTAAGATGTAAAGAGCCTCAGTTGTGCCCTAGAATTTTGGATTGAACTCATAAACAGCCTGTACAACTGCTGCTAGCCAACCTGACTGCTTTGATAATACAGGTTTCTAGGGGACAAGTTGTGGGACATGGACGCATATTAGGAGCAGAGCAAGTGGCGTCCCTCCACCCCTTTAGAACCTTCAGCAACTTTAATCTACCAGAAGAAGACCCTCAAGTGCTCTCTCTGTTTATGACTTCTGATTTCCCGCAGCTATCACCTATTCAGCAGAAATATATACTAGAACTGCTTGACTAGTTCAAAAAAATATTTGCTTCTGGGTCAAATGACTATGGTCTGCCAAAGGGGTCATTCACCAGATTAATACAGGTGATGTGCCCCCTTTCTGTGCAAAGCCTTACCACTGCAGTAGAGTAGAGGATGCCCAGGTTTCAAAGGAAATTAAACAACTATTTGATGCTGGACTCTTGGCTCCCTTTCAGAGCCCATGGGACTCCCTCTTATTTATCCTTAAGAAGAAGAACAAAGGCCACTGTATTGTGATGGATTATTGCTGCCTAAACTCTCTCACAAATAAGGACTAATACCCTTTGCCAAGGATTGATGACGCCTTCAGACAATTGGGAAGATCAAAATTCTTCTCTGCTATAGATTTGGCATCAGGATACTGGTAAGTTGCTTATCCCCAGAAGACCAATAAAAGGCTGCTCTTATCACCTCAGAAGGTCTCTACAAGCCCACTCAAATTCCCCAAGGACTCTGTAATGCCCTGGTTACTTTCTAACAAGCCATGTACTCTATTATTTGATATCTGAAGCTCTCCTGTGTCATTGTATACCTCAATGATATCACTGTGTTCAGCCCCACTTTTACTGACCATTTGGATCACCTCAAGGCTGTCTTTATCAAGATTTGAGAAGCAGATCTAAAGCTTGAACCCTCCAAGTGTTCCTTTGTTAAAGAGCAACTCAAATTCTTAGGACATGAGGTCACTCAGACTGAAACTTGACCCATGAATAATAAGGTTAACACCATTAACAAGATGCTACCCCCCTATCAATCTGCATAAAGTCCAAGTATTTCTTGGTATGATGGGTTACTACTGTCAGTTTATCCATGACTTTACTGAGTTTATTGAACCCTTGGTACAATTACTTCAAAGAGTCCCCCTTTAATTGACTGAGAGACAGCAAAATGCCTTCAGGGCTTTGGAGAAGAATCTCAAAGAGGACCCTATCTTAGTCTACCCTGACTATGATAAGGAGTTTATACTGACACTGAAACTAGCATGGTTGCTGTGAGAGACATCCTGGCTCAACTAGATGACAAAGGGGTGGATCACTGTCAGGGTCCAGAATGCCCAAGATAATCAGCTAGCCTACCTGAATACAGCACAACAAACTTTGTGAAAACAATTACCAATTGCCTTTCAAGAGGAAACCCCTTTTTGACCACAAATAGCCAGGGGTTTGTGAGGCCCACATTCTGCAAAACCCTTGTATCAACATTAAACGCAAATTGTGTCTTACTTATATTAGGAAATGTAAAATTGTGCCAGCAATTACTCAATCAAGCAATTAGTCAACCAATTCCTTGTGGGTTTTATTAATAGCTACAGCACCTTGGCAGGCTGCATCCAAACCCATCATCATGAAGAAGCAGCCAATGTACACCCATCCCTAGGCCCCAATACACAGGTTTCCAAAAAAAATTACCAATTCCATTGAAGATATTGTCACCAGACTTCTGGTGGCACAAAAGACTAAGTTATTCCCAGTAAGTGTCAGGGCCCAGAATGGGACAGACAAATCTTTATATTACATAGGGTTCACCCCCACAATTGAGCAATTCAGCAACCAATTAATTGCGCTACCAACTGCATTAACTGATTTAAATAAAACTTTAATGCTGAGTGGGGAGTTGAACCCTAGCAAGAGTCAAACCTGGATACAATTAGAAACTGTTCTAATGCCAAGAGAAAAGGTTTTAATTGGCCCACCCCCTTTGAGATTAAGAAATTGGTACTTGGGTTACCAAATGACCCCAAAATCTCCTGCAAGCTTCCCTGGGACAAATTTAGTGAATTGATCTTCTTAAATGACACATCAGGGCCTGGAATTTGAGCCCAGATTAAGAATAACCCTTCAACAGACAATAAGGAGTTGTCAGTAAGTACAATTGTATTTTCACAGCAAGATATAGCTAGGAACACTGGCAGCCCTGCCCTTGTTGTAATATTTACATAATAAACAATTGCAGTTTATGTCATTTGACCATTGAAAAATTACAGGACTTTATTATACTTTTACCACTTTAACCTTGCTGTTCTCCTCCCTCAGAGAAAAACCCCAGACCCAACTGGTCTAAGGGAGCTTCAGGCAAGATAAAATTTCCCTTGCTCAGACAGAACCTTTTTCTCCTCCTCCTGTCAGGGCTTTTGATCAAATCATAGGCTCTGCTTGCCTTCCTCCCTTGCGCCAAAGTTTTCTCTGTGCCAGCCAGCCCAACAACCAGATGAACAAGCCTATTGAGGATTTTCCCTATCCCTCATATAATTCAGTAAGCTTGGGTTTGCCTATGTCATCCTATTAGGGTTCACTGAAGAAATAATTCCCCATATGGGTGCTTGGCAACCCTGGGCCTCTTCTATGAACTACATGTTGAGGATTGCCCCAGTTGTGTACTGGGTGTTTCAGGCTTGCCCTTTGTCCCTATTTATAGACAAGCTTAATACCACACTAGTTCATGACAGTAAGTACAAGTAGTGAATAAGGGAAGCCTTCTTCACTGTTGAAATCATCATAAAAACATCTTTTATTACCAAGACCCATTATTTGATTGCAGGAATTGTTTATTTCTGCACCAATATAATTATTCAGTTTGTATCTCTATGTTGTAACTGTGCTGTTTTAGCAGATTTACAAGGGGGAAAGTATTTAGAAACTAGATAATAATATTTATTGGGAGATAGTGATTATATAGCTATTGTGAATCAAGGATAAGAGGAACATGATTGTGTTGATCACACGGCTGGATGGTGAAGAGAGATGGCTTGATTCTGGTAATAAGTCAAGCGCCAAAAAGAGGTATCCACTGTAAGGGATCATCTTTTTTCATGTTATTGGATTTGGAAATTCAAGTCAACTTCCTAGTTTGGCTTTGAGTGACTGGATAATTAGGTTGCAGGCCACAAACCTGTTTACTCAGAGCCTTGCTGGCAGGTTGAGCCTGTTGTTTTGACACCCCCAACTGAAGATTGGCCTCCTCTTGGGGCAGGTTGTCAGTGAGGCTTTCAGGAGCCTGGGCGCCACAATTCACTAACTGTTGTTTGGTGGCGGGTAGGACGGTCTTGCGTTGTTTTTGTCTTGCTTTGAAAGGTCTTAGGTGGTTGTGATAGAGGATTTTATATTGTTTGCGCTTTTCAAGCCCCTTCACAAGGTAAGTGTTATTTTGGTTCACCTTTAGGATGATGGCAGGGCTTAATTTTTATGGCTGTAATTTACTCTTGTTGGTATTCATTACCAAGACTTTTTCACCAACCTCATGTCTGTCTTCAATGAGGACAAAGGTATTCTGTAGGCGTTTTTCTCCTCTTTCTAGTTGGTTGTTATTGGCCTGTATGACTTAAGGATCCAAGCAGGGTGGAACTTCACTGGGAATTTCCAGCTTGGGTCCTGATAGCGCTTGGATAATATTGGGTTGTGTTCCATAAACTAGCTCAAAGGGGATTTCCCCAGTGGATCTGTTCATGTGGGTCTGGAATACAAGAAATTCAGTTGGTAGCTGCTTATATCAGTTCTCAGCTCTCCCAGTGGTGAGCTTGGCCAGGGCCTGCACTAGGCTGCCATTCAGCTGCTCCATGCGTCCATTGGCCTGAGGATGGCAAGATGCTGTCACTGTGTGCTGGACCCCATTCTTGGTGAGATAAACATTGGTATCTTCAGAGGTCAATTCATTGCCCCTGTTGGTTATCAGGAGTTCTGGCTTTCCAAACTTACTGATGATTTCTTTTCCTATGAATTGTCACACGTCATTGCCTGTGTGAGTTCTCACTGCTTGCGCCACTGGATAGAAAGTGGCAAAGTTGATAGCAGTGATGATGTATTTCTTTTTGTTTTGCTTTCCTGGCATGGGTCCTACAATATCTAGGGCCCACACTTTGAAGGGTATTTGTGAACAAATAGGCAGTACAGAATTAGGTGGGATATTTCTCTTTGCAAATTTTTCACATACTTTGCATTGCTCTAGAACTTTCTGAACATCCTGGTATAGGGTTGGCCACCATGCTTTGTGTTAAAGAAATTCTTAAAGGTTACGGCTTTTTGGTATGTCCTAGGACTCTGTGGTAATGTAGGATGCTGTCCACTTACTGATGTTTAGGGATGTAAGGAATGGTGGTTCTGTCAGTCATTTTGTAATATAAGGTCCCGTACACATCTGCAAATAGGTTCTCTTTCTTGATGACTGTCTCTTTTGTAATGTCAGTGGTACCAGAGGGGAAGCCCTTGTAGTTTGTTTGGAGTACCAGGAGAGGCCAGTCTGGGTCAAGCCCATTCTTGCCCCTTGTGGCTCTAACATACAGGCACAAGAGTGTATCTGCAATGGCAAGTTCTGTACCAGGTTTGTACTGTATGATCATATTAAATCTTTCTAGGATTTCCATCCATCATGCTTATTGGTAGGAGAGGTTTGCCTGCGTTTTAAACTATATGAGTAATTTGTGGTCAGTGAATGCTGTAAATTCCTCCTGGTGTTTCAAGTAACAACACCATTTGACCAGGAAGTGCACAATTTCCAACAGTTCTTTGTCATGTATAGAGTATTGACACTTGCTGTCTGTCAGTTTACATGACTCATAGACTACAGGTAGGAAGTTGTCTTTGCTGTTCTTGATTTGTAGTAATCCTCCAATGGATGTTTTGGAGGCATCTGTTTCCCTTTGGTATTCCCCATTGCGCTTGGGGTATTGTAGGATGGGTGCAGTTGTGAGCTTCTCTTTAAGACTTCTTAAGCAAAGGTTATGTTGGGGGTCCATAAAAACTTGGATTTGGTGCCAGTTATGGCAGACAGAGGTGAATTCAGGACGCCACAGTTTGGGATAAACCATCATATGTAGGCAACCATCCCTAGGAATGTAAAGAGTTCAGACTTGTCCTTTGGTGGTGGCATCTTGCAGATCGCCTGGATTTTCAGGTTGTCAGGCTTAATGCCATTCTTTGACACTATGCGTCCCAGGAAGGGCAACTGTTTGCGGAATAATTGGCGTTTGGATAGTTTAGCTAGAAGTTTGTGTTGTTCCAGGGCGGCAAACACTGCTTCCAGGTCCTTGTGCTGTTTTTTACCAAAGGGCTAAAGAAAATGATATTGTCCAGGTATACTAGGGCATGGTTGCCAATATGGGTAGCAAACACCTCATTCATGAAGGTCACAAAGGTTGAAGGTGTATTTATCATCCCAAAATTGAGTACCAAACACTTGTACAACCTGTAATTAGTTCAAAAGGCTGTTTTGGGTATATCTTCCTCCTTGATACAGATTTTGTTGTAACCTGCGGTTAGGTCAATTTTGGAGAAAACTGTGGCACTGCCCAGGGAATCAAAAAAGTCATCAATGAGTGGAAGTTGGTAGCAATTCTTGATGGCAACTTGGTTGAGGGCTCAGTAATCTGTGACCAATCAAAGGGTACCATCTTTCTTTGCCACAAAGAATACAGCATCACCAAAGAGAGACTGTGAGGGGCAGATAAGTCTTTTCTCAAGCACATCCTTGAGATAAGCATATAGGGCATTGTCTTTGTTTGGGGTGAGTCAGTAGATGATTTGTGCTTTGGGTACAGTTCCCTTGAGTTGAATGGAATGTTGGATGTGTTTTTCCAGGGGTAGTCCTGGTAGCGCCTTCTTGAAGATTTCAGGATGGCAGACCACAATATTACAATCCTGAGGCGTAGTGGTATCCTATTAATCCTTGAAGTGTATGATCTTGTACTGACAGGAGTCCCAATCAATTGCCTTGAGGTTCTCCTTTTTTTCCCAGGGTTTCATTAATGTGCACAAAGACATGGTTGCGTAGGAGCTGGTCCACTGAGTCAGGGTAGATCTGGTGATTGATGCATTCACATTTGATGGTCAATACTGAGGTTGCCCAGTCTACATAAGGGTTGTTCCGTTGCAATCAGTCCAGTCCCAGCACAATATCAAACTTGGGAAAGTCAATGACAGGCCCCTGGATGGTGGAGTGAAGATTCCCTAGCATAATGGAGAAAGAAGCTGATTTCTTTGTCATGGCAATATGATGTTCATTAGCTATGAACACGTTTTTAATCTGCAAAGGATTAGTGGTCAGCTTCAACTTGTCTAAAAAGCTGCTGGTGACTAAGGTTTGATCTGGGCCCAAGTCCAGGAGTGCTGAGCCTGTGTAACTGCAAAAACAGAAAGGATAGAACATCAGTTTATTGGGATGTCTGGCAATGTTGTACAGTACTGGGTCATCTGAGGGTACTTGGATCATTGGACATTGGTCCACGTCCTTGGGTCAGTATTCATCATTGGGCAAGTCAGGAGTTGTGTGGGGGAGCTTGGCTCGCTTAATGCTCTCCCCGGGCTTTTCACTTGTTGCAATTGTCTTGTGTGGCAGTGATACAGAAATGGGTAAAATTTGACTGCCCATTGTTCCTATTTCTGTGCCCATTACAAACTTCAGGTTTATGGTTTGAGTTGTTGTTGTTTTCAGGAGGCAGGCAATTGGAGCGTCCAGTTGAGTGAGAATATTTGAGTATCTCTCTTTTCCCCATCTGCACTTTGTTAGGGTGTTGGATGTTTACTCCTCTTTCTCTGCCTTTCAATATAGGCTCTACAGGTTGGTCACCTACTCCAGGTTCACATGCCTCATTACGTGCAACTTGAGTGCATCATAGTACATTAGGTGTATGGCTGGGCTGTCAAAGGCCATATCCAAGGTGGCATGTAGTCAAAGTTCCTTGTATGCTTGGGTAAGTTCCTTCACCATTCCTGTCTGGGTGAGATTCTTCACTTGGTGTATAATCATGAGTGTGGTATCTTTCAGCACAAACTTTGTTAAGAAGTCCTGCTTGAAGGTGTCCCAGTCTTTCTTGGTGTTGTTCTTGTGCCACTTGTTGCACCAGGTGCCAGCGTTGTGTGTAAGGTAAATTGAAATCTCCACAGTCCAGAAGCGTTGTGGGCATTTCATTTTTGCCAGTTTACTCTGAGCAGATTGAATCCATGCCATGTTGTTGTTGTCATTAGCTCCAAAAAATGGTTCCAAGGCAGCGCTTTGAAGTCTTTGGGCTGTGTAGGCTGGCATCATGCTTTCATCAGTTGCTTGGGGCATAATGGCAGGCGCTTGGAAGAACCCCTGTGCTGACAAGGCTTTGAAGGCAGGGAGAAGAATTGCTGTGTTCTGATAGAGTACAAATCTGTCAGGTTTTTGACACTGGGAGTGTACAGTGCCCAATATAGCAGGAGGCCAGACATGATTCTATTGAGGATTTGTTGACCTCAGCAAGTACAGGCAACAGGCAGAATTTTACAAGATGAGGTAGGATGGAGAACTTACCTGTGCTACCAATGTTGTAACTGTGCTGTTTTAGCAGAGTTACAAGGGGGGAAAATATTTAGAAACTAGATAATAATCTTTTTTGGGAGAAAGTGATTATATAGCTATTGTGAATCAAAGATAAGAGGAACATGATTGTGTTGATCACAAGGCTGGATGGTGAAGAGGGATGGCTTGATTCTGGTAATGAGTCAAGCGCCAAAACAAGGTATCCACTGCAAGGGATCTTCTTTTTCTCATGTTGTTGGGTTTGAAAATTTGAGTTGACTTCTTAGTTTGGCTTTGAGTGACTGGATAATTGGGTTGTGGGTCACAAACCTGTTTAATAGGAACCTTGCTAGCGGGTTGAGCCTACTGTTTTGATATCTATGTGAATCAGCAGCACAATATCCCCATGCCTTCTCCTACACTCATGGTCCTTCTCCCATCACCTTGGTTACGCCAGCTTGCACCTTTGACTTGGAGTTCTACCAGCCCCATCATCTGTATCTCTCTTCTGGCTGTTATACAGGCCAGATTACAACAATTATGAAGGAGATACCATCCACTCCTCCCCTGCCCAATGCTTTTCCTACCCAAGATTTCAGCAAACTGGGGGTTGTCTATATTACAGTGTTGAGGCTAGCCAATCAGGTTATGCCCTACACCTGAAGTTGGCGTCCCTTGACCACTGCTGTAAACTATCTGGTCAGGATCACCCCAAATGTGTACATGGACTGCCAGGCCTGGCCTGCCTCTCCTGTGGGAGTCCATTGGGACTCAGGTATGGGCTGTGATACTGAAGGACAACCATCTCATTGAGCCTTACCTGTAAAAGGCTATAGTTTCACTGTAGTTTATTGCACTGGGATCCAGCACCAAATGTGGATGGCCTGTTCCATATCCCTATTATAGCTCTCCAACCAGCCCAGGCCAATTGGCTATATCAGCTCTTAAGATATCCTTCTGTGTGGGAGGTCAAACCTGAAGAGATCTTCCTAGCCTTAAAAAGCTGTCATCTGATACTGTAGTCAGGAATAATCAACTGTTAAAAAGGTTGGATCTCAATATTTGTCATATGCTTGCCAAAGCTTGCCAGTACCAGCTGTACTACACACTCATCTAGACACTGGGCAAACTGGGATATCCAAGACTTGCAGCTGTCTAGCGCAACACTACTGCAAGGAGAGAATGTGTGTGTTGGTCCCTGATGTCTTGGCCTCCTTCCATGAGTGTCAAAAACAATTGGCCTGTCTAGCACAAATTCAAACTGGTTCTGCCCAAGCCCACTTCCATACAGTTAGTATTGATGGATTAGGACCCCTACCATGTTACTGTTCTGGCTATTGGTTTATATTGATTGGCATTGATCACTTTAGCAATCAGGTTTGGGCCAGAGCTATAAAAGGCATTGCTGCAAAGGCTAAGGCCCATTTCTTGCTGCAAGATTAGGGTCATTATTTGTTAGATTAGGCCAAGGTGCCAGCTTAAGCATTTCAAAGCATTTTAACTTCTTTGATATCATTTAAGTCATAAACTTATGTTTTTGAATATTAATATAATGCTTAGTTTACTGAAGAAAAGTTTAAGAGTGTAAAATATACAAATGATAAAAATAAATCTTATTTCTATTAACTGTATTTTTTGCTAAAACCTTTTTTCTATTTTAATAAGCCAAGAATCAAATATATGAGTTGCATGGGAGAGTAATAGCAGCCCCAAAGCTATAATTGCTATTACCAATCTTTGGCTCATATAATTAATTTCTTAGTTATTTTTAAAAAAAGTTGTGTATTTAAAAGACTATTTACCCTATGTGAAATATAAGTTTTTGTTATGCGTCCAACTTCATAAACATGTCCTACCAATCCTTTAGTAGTATCAGCTCTCTTTGTTTCTCTGTCATCTGTGCAGAACATTTCACAGTAATTTATTTCGGAGTACTCCTTAACATCCTCAAATGTCAAAGGTGAAACATAAAGCTTGCTATCTTTCATTAAATATTAAAGATTAACATAAAATGCTTGGACTTCAAGCCAGCTTTTTTTAGGCCTAGATTTTCTATCATAGATGTAAAAAAAGATTTTTGGGGAAACATCTGAATTATTTACAAGTGACTCATATAATCCCTTTCTTTCTTCATCTCTCTCAAAAACCATTTTGAGATCATTTATATTTTTTATATAAATTTCATTTTCCTTTTGTTTAAATATTTTAGATAATACACCAAAATGACCATCAACAATACTTTTTCCATGACACTCAACAAATCTATTAAGCTTAATTGTTTCTTTTATAATTTTAGATACCTCTTTAAAAAGATAATATAAGAGTTCATAAGATCTGAAATGATTACCATTATCAGTCCAAACTTTAATATTTTTAATATTCTTAAATTTATTATTTTTAAGAAGACTTATCAAACACTGACCTGAAAACAAAGAGTCATGAGATAAAACTTCAGATAAAAAGTCATGATACTCATATTTAATTTTCTCATTTTCTTTAAAAGCAATTGTAAATCCTAATAAAAAATAGTTATTTTCTCATAAAAATAATTATTTGTCTCTATAGGACCCCCACCTATTTTAAAGTTTTCTTTATAGTCTATTACTATAACACATGAATCATTATCAAGATTATTTATATTGCTAATATATTCTTTATTTTGATGCTTATAAAACTTTTCATGTAGGTCAATAGATTCTAAATTTTCTTTAATAGATTTAGGCAATGGTAACTTTTTTATACTCAAATCCTTTTTCTTTATTTCTAATAATTTTTTTAAGTTTCAAATATTACACATATCAGTTTGCTTTTTGCTTTTAATTATATTATTAGGAATAAGCTTATAGAAAGTGAAAAGTGAAATAGAAATATTGTTTTTTATTTTCATATCTATATAAATTTCTTTTTTTGTTTTTGATAATGAGTATTTTATTTTAGTTGAGTATTCACTCAATTCTTTTTGTAATTCTTCATAAATCAATCCAGGGGATTTTTTAGTGAATTGGCTGGTTGGAAATGAATTTTTTAATATATGTTTTAAAATATTTTTTATGTTTTCTTTCTTTACTGAATCATTTTTTCTTTTGTATTTTTTGAATTTAATGATACCTTTTTAGCATTATTTATTTTTTTAGAATATGAATACTCATTTTTTGTCATTTTAAATCCACAATCCCAAAGCTCCTTCAAACTGTAGCTTGATGTAACCAATGCTCTTAGGGAAGGAAAGTGCTTGGCAGGAGATTCTGACATCAATTCCTTTAAGTTGTTAAGGAAATCATCTGTCTTGGAATTTTGTATGACAGGTAAGAAAGTACTTTTTCTGAACTCTGTTTTTAATAAGAAGTGCTCAACAAAGCTATTAAGATCATTGCCAGCAGTAAAAAGAAATGCTTGTTTAAGCATGGTGATTCTTTTTCTCTTAGTAGAAGCCCTCAGTGAAAAGAAAGGTGTCATCTGAGGTACAAACTTGATAGGTTCCATAATGATGGTGATTGGGTTCTTTGGCTTGGTTCAAGCAGTTCTTGCTTGGAAATAGATGTGCAGTTATCAGAGAGGAGTAAAGGTGTGGATTGTAAAGTGAGTTTCTATAAAGTTGAGCTGTTTAAATACCATGCTAACTGAGCTTTTGCACTACAGGTATAAATCCCCAACTGGCCCCCAACTGATCTCCTTATTTATCAATATCACCCCTGAAGTCTGATATCATTGTTTATTTACCCCTTTTTATATTCTGGTTAACTGTTGATATCTTGGCAAATAGTACTTCAATCTCACTCAAACTAGTATCATTAGAATGCCCTTAATCTCAGCTTTTGGAATTACGCTAAACTTTATATTTCAATACCAATTTAGTATCTTGAAGTGGCTTTGAATGTAAGCTTATAAAATTATTATTTGAAATAAAATATGCTAATTAACTCTTAAAGTATGATACTTTAATCAGTAAACTAAATTTAAAGTATAAATCATTATTTAGCTTAATTTTAGTAACCAACTCAAAGACCTTTTTTTAGATAAACTTAAGTTTATTATAACCTTTAACAGTTCTTAAAAAACGAACTTTATATGTATTAAATCTATCAAAATAAAATTTTTATTTTTAATCACATAAAAATATTTGCTTGTATAAATAAAGTTGTATCTTATTTTTATAGATACAATGACTAAGACCATTTTCAATTTAGTTTAAATAAATTTTAACCTTTATTAAATTTAATTAAATAAAGCAAGATTTTGATACATTCTCTTTTATGTTTGAATTTTTATATATATTATCTCTAGCATACAGTATAAAAATATAATTTTATTAAATAGTTGTATAAAGCTTTTTTATTGATATTAAATACTTAAGAATTTGAAAAGAAAAACTTTTACTCTCTTATAAGTTCAAATGATATATTTTCTATAAAATTTAACTTAAGAATAAATTACTTATGCTAAATTAGATCACTGAAATTTCAATAAAAGTTTAGTTTTAATTTTAGTTTTAGTTTTTTAACTTTTTAATAGATTTTTTTATAAATTGCTCTAAAATTATTTACTATTTATTTATTAAATATGCAAAAAAGCTAAGATTTTAGGCAGCAATTTAATTTCCAACAAAAAGCATCATATCAGTTTTTATTGTATTTTTATGTTAATCTTTTTGGAATAATGTCATTTTGTACTAATCAGCTTTCAAGAAGTAATGGTATATGATTTAAGATTGTTACTGGCTTTTAATACAGTTTAATTTATCTGTAAGTAGAAAATGCTTAATTTAATATAGATTTTTATATTATAAGGATTAAATAAGATTTATTTTGTTAAAATTGTTGCAATTATATAAATTTATTGATAAGAAAATTAAAATAAAATTTTAAAGTGCAAAGTAGCACAGTTAATAGGAAACAGATTAATCTTTAAAATAATGACTCAAATGTAAGCACAGTAAAGAATAAATATCCCCTCCCACTCATAGAGGATCTGTTTGAAAGACTCTCCAGAGCCAAATTTTCTCCAAAATCAACCTCACCTCAGGTTACAACCAAGTTGAAGTAAAGAAAAGAATATTTCAAAAACTGCGTTCTGTACACAATTTGGATCCTTTGAAAGTGGGGTAATGAACTTTGGGATGACCAACGCTCCCGCAACGTTTGTCACCATGATGAACCAAGCACTAAACAGTCTCTCAAATACATTATGCTACCTTGACAATACCATCATATTATCAAAAACAAAAGATGAACACTTCACTCATATCTGCAAGACACTCAATTGACTCGCAAAGCACAAACTTTAAGCCAAACCTAGTAAGTGCCAATTTATGGAAAGGGAACTCTTGTTCCTGAGCCACCTTGTCTCTGATGGTGGCATCAAAGCAGATCCAGAAAAAGTTAAAGCTAAAAATAGCATGCAACACCCCACCTCCGTTATACAAGTTAGATGCTTTCTGGGAATGGTTCTTACCTAAGGAAATACATCAAAGACTGTGGAAAGTTCACCACACCAATCAATGACTTAACCAAGGTTAATGCCAAAAAGAAATCCATCTGGACACCAGAATGCAACAAGAATTTCCAACTATTAAAACATGCTTTGATTGAAGCACCAATATTACAATACCCTAATAACAACGGATGCTACAAGCTTAAGTCAGATGCCAGCAACATCGCCATTGGCACAGTCCTGTGCATCTGCCAGCCAAGGCAGCAAGACTTCCTGTCAGTATATTACAAAAGTAGAAAACTAACCAACACTGAGCAGAGGTACCCAATACACAATAAGTAATTTCTAGGAATATATCACACATGCAAGAAATGGAGATGTTATCTAGAAGGACATTTAAACGTCTGAGTACTAACTGATCATAGACCCTTAATCTATTTCAAAACTCAGAACGCACTTGCACAGCAACAAGCCAAATTTATGTCCCTGCTGGAACAGCTCAATTTAGACATCCAATACAAAAAGGGGCAGAGCTGGTCACAGCTGACGCTCTCTCTTGATTATGTCAGCCAAGAGATGATTATCCTGACCACCTGGACCCTGAATGGCCCAACCTATATAACAGTGAGTACAAGACAAAAGGAAAAGATCCCTCTACACACCAACTAATCCATGATACACTAGTAAGGAACAAAGGTTATTTCCATGTATCAAATGGCACTGCATACCAAATAATTAATGACAAACATGTTCCCTACATCCCACTTGCCCAAATAGTTGATACCATCCTAAGACATCACTGTCTACTAGGACATACAAAGGCTAACAATCTATACCTCACATTAAGAGATATTATGGTGGCCCAATCTTAAAAAAACATAATCAATGTTCTGAAAAAGTACACAGTGTGTGAGAAATACGCCAGCACCAAGGCTTCCCAGCCAAAAGTTAACCCAGGACCAGACCCTGAACCATTCAAGGTTTGGGGACTGGACGTAGTGGGTCCCTTCCCAGAAACTAAGACAAAGCGGCGTGTCCTAATTGTAGCCATTGACTTTGCTACACGCTGGTTCATCTGCTGGGCAACAAAGGACCACAAAGCAGAAACAATAAACCAATTCATTAACCAAGAAATTATAGCTGACTAAAGTACTCCAGACTACACCATAATCAACGGAGCAACTGAGTTATCAGGTCATGTAGTAGATAATAGTTTGAAATCCAAAAACATCAAACACTCTACAGCCTTGCCCTACAGACCACAGGCCAACGGCAGAGTTGAACGCCTAAACGGCAGCCTTATCAGAACCCCTGAGAAAACAATGGATGGCAAAGCCAAAGGCACATGGCCACCTTACGTGAAACATGCATTATTAGTATCCTGGGTCTGCATTAATCAAGGAACAGGCTACTCACTGTTTAAACTAGCATACAGATACAAACCAGAGATAGCTACCTGCAACAACCAACCATACAAAAATCCCCCAGGGAAACCTCCCACAGCAGAACAAGTACCAACTCCACAACACATAGGCCTCAAAGCTAAAATGGCAGAAACAAGAAGGCTCAAAGCACAAAAGGTAACCTCTACAGAGGAACCACTGCCCATCAACTCCCCCATTGTCAGGATTGACAATTCTTCCTCTCTAGAAACCCAGGCCCAGGAACAGGAATTGAACCCTGACCCTGAATCCCCCTGAGCCGCCGGGCCTGTGAACTGCAGGACCGCCAACCGCGTTTATCTGGTATTGAGCCCCACAAGCTGATATAGAGAATGTTGGCCCATGCAGTGAAACAGGCCAAACCAAGGAAATTATTGCACCAAATGGAAGACTAATCACAGCGCCTAATGGAGGTACTGATTTGGCAACTATTAGCCTCATTAACTTAAAGTCTACATCAGCAACCAATCAGGAGCCAACCCAGGAAAGAGGCGCAGGCCTGCGGCCTGGTCCCATGACCACAACACTAAAGCAAGATAATCAGGCAGCCAAATTGAGATTCTTGACTAATGGAAGAACTCCTGGGCTGAGTGCCATTCTGCTGCCTTTGGACCCAGCACCCAGTTCCCCCAGACCTGCCTTTCCCAATGCCCTGATGAGCCCCCCATGGAAAATGTTAAGTTTGGAGGTGGGGTACTATATAGACCCAAAGACCCTGGACTCCAAACTTATTGCCATTTTTGAATAAAGGTTATGTTAATTTGGCTCATACAGCTATTGCCTTATTTTGTATTTGCCATCTACCAATTCAGTTTGAGATCTCACCGCCTTCCTGCCCCACTGCCCGCAGCTTTCTGTTCTCCTGGTGTACTCTTCAGGCCCGTTCACTTTACTGATTACCCTCTGAAGCCTGAATATAGGGACTATACCCCGGAAAAGATACTCAAACTTGATCCTTATGCCCACATACAATCTGCTGTTAGATACAACTGTCAAAGCCTATGGATATTCTCCATGCCAAAGTTATTTAGAGGAAAATTCAACTACCTTCCTGCATATAATATCCATATGAATCTGCCTGTGACGCCCAAACCTATGCCTGCTTCCTTGCCCAACCTCCCAACCAACCATATCAGCAAGCTCTTTGGAATTTTGTACATCACCCTCACAGGGGTGATTGACACCATCATACCAGCTGCTGGCCCGTGGTCTTGGGTGAGGAAGTCTGCTTCCTAATTTTTTAAGTTAGCTCTTCTTGTGTGGTGAGCACTGCCCGCAAAAACCCTGGCCCAAGTTACCCCTGAAAAAAGTGGGCCAGCCACCCAAGACTGGATCCCTGACATCATGGCAATATTTTTAAAACCTGGTACCCTGAGCCCCAAGATGTTGTTATTTCTTGGGGCATCTTGTATGCTTTTGTTATTGATAATCACTTATTACACCTATAAGATGGCCATGAACCTGATCTCTTCCATGTGGAAGAATGCTAACCCAAACAACCCAAAAAAAACCAATACTGCTGCCACTGATACCAATAAGGCCCCCTCCTCCCAAGTGCAAAATTTAATTGTAAACCAGTCCCTCACAAAGATTGAGATGCCCCAGATGGGGAAGCTTACACTCAAATAAGCCTGACGCGCCAAGCTGGTTCTCTGCCTGCACTTCCAGACCAACACCCCCTCCTACTCCAGCAATACCAAGAAGGTACTTGTATTGCTTCTATGCTCTCAGGAGACGCTCTAGACTGGTTCAGCAAGGCCACAGAAGATGTATAATTCTGCTTAAACTATGCCAAGTTTGAGGCTGAGTTAATGGCAGCTGGGGAGGATCTCAACACTAGATACTATGCCCTGAACTCCTTGCTAAAAATCCGACAAGGCTCCCAACCCATTCAAGCGTATACCTACAAATTCCTCAAACTGAAGACCCGCACCCAACTTGAGGACAAATTTTCAGCCATAATATTCCAAAAAGGAGTGAACCCAGCCATGAAGGACTTAATGAAACACCACCCTCCCACCATTGGCTTGGAAGACCTGGTCCCTTTGTGCAAAGGCCTCAGCATGAACCAAGAAAGCACCAGTTTTACCCAACACCGCCAGACCTGAGCCCTCACACCTAACAGAGGGGGAATGACCCCTAAGGAACTTCAAAGACACTACAGAGAAGGACTCTGCTTCTATTGTCACAAAGCAGGGCACTTGACCAGAGCCTGCCCTAAGAAAACCCCTGCTCCTGTCTCTTTGGCCCAAATAAACGCTTCTTCCCAGTCTTTCAAGTTCATCCTAGTATCTGTTAACGTCAGAGGAACAACCCAGAAACCAAAGGTGTTCATTGACACTGGAGCTGATGAGAGTTTAATTGATGCTGAACTTGCTCAAGAACTAGGCCTGTATGCATCTGAGAACTGCCTCCATATTATCATGGGAAATAGCACAAAGGATATAGGGTACAAATGCAAACAAGAACGGCCCTTGGTGATTGGAAACAACACATACCCATCATCTCTCATCCTGTTGAAAGGCCTACCACACCCCCTCATCCTTGGGGACTCCTGGTCAGACAGGCATGGTCTCATCCTCAACTACCAAGAACAGAACGTCACCTTAGGTGATAAGGGTACCCGCAGCACTGTTCCCTTTTGCACAAATCCCAAGGAACCCACCCAAAGGCTCATGACCATACAGATTGAACCAAGCGTGGGCACCCTCCCTGCTTCCCTAGGAAAATAGACCCACATATTCAGCAAAGAGGCAGCCACCTGTCTCCCCAAACACACAAAGTATGATCACACTATTGACCTCCTGCCTGGCACTGAACCCAAACATGGACCCATCTATAGCTGCAACCACAAGGAGCAGCTGGCACTCAAGGCGTACATCAAAGACATGACCAAGAAAGGCTTCATCCGTGTGTCCAAGAGCCCTTGTTTGTTGCCAATGCTGTTTATGGGCAAGAAGGATGGCGGCATGCGCCCGTGCATTAACCACCAGAAGTTGAACAAGATAAATGTAAAGAATCACTACCCCATACCTAACGCCAACAACTTGTGTGATGTGCTGACAGGCGCTCAGGTATACTCCAAGATTGAACTTTGAGTTGTGTTCAATCAAATCCAAATCAAAGAAGGCAACAAGTACAAAACAGTGTTCAAGACCAGGTATGGACTCTATGAATACATGGTGATGCCATTTGGACTATGCAACGCCCCCAGCACCTTCTGGCGCAAATAAACACAGTACTGGGCAAATACCTCAACCAGTTCTTTGTGGTCTACCTTGACAACATTCTCATCTACAGCAAGACCCACAAAGAGCACCTGCTCCACCTAGATCTAATCCCGAACAAACTTTCTCAAGCCAACTTACACAAAAAACTCAAGAAATGTATATTCTTCTAACCAGAAGTGGAATTCCTGGGCTATGTAGTGAAAACTGGAGGATTTTCAATGGCCCAGGATAAGGTGGACACAGTGAACTCTTGGCCTACCCCCACATGCCAGAAGACTGCTAGAAGCTTCCTGGGGTTAGCAAACTATTGTAAGGACTTTATAAAAAAAATTCCTCTATCTGGCTGCCGCTGACCAGGCTCTGCTTTGAAAAGGTCCAGTTTGTCTGGACTAATGATTGCACCTCAGCATTTGAGACCCTGAAGCAGGCCTTTACTTCTGCTCCTGTCCTTGCCATGCCTGACCCATCCAAACCTTCTGTTCTCAAAACTGACACATCCAATTTTGCAATGGACGGGGTCCTTCTTCAGGAAGGAGGGGATGATATGCTATATCCTGTAGCATATTACTCCAAGAAGATACTGCCTGGGGAAGGAAACTACCCAATTTACAACAAAGAAATGCTAGCCATTATGAAGACCCTGAAACATTGGCACCAGTACCTCTGTGGCTCTGAATTCCCAGTAAAAGTCCTGACAGACCACAAGAACTTGGTCTATTTCTTC
Source organism: Entomophthora muscae (assembly GCA_014839935.2). NCBI lineage: Eukaryota > Fungi > Entomophthoromycota > Entomophthoromycetes > Entomophthorales > Entomophthoraceae > Entomophthora > Entomophthora muscae. The sequence goes on along the minus strand of QTSX02002991.1, from coordinate 101,889 downwards.
AAACCACGCCAGCTTAACCAACGACAAGCAAGATGGGCCCTAGAACTGGCCAACTACACCCTGACCATAGACTACAAACCAGGAAAGGTGAACATAGTACCCAACATCCTAAGTAGAAGAACTGATCTTGTACCCACCCACATAGAAACTTGCAATCACAACACCCAAGTTCTCTTGGACCCAGCTAGCCTAGGAATCCACCTGGGATTGATGAAGATCAGAGCCAGCAAACCAGAAGCACTGAAGGCACAATCAATTGAAAAATTCACCAAAATCATGATCTCTAACCTTTCAAAATCCTTGGATAGCACCCACTACCAAAAGAGCTATTCATTGAAAGAAACAACACTAATGCTCCACAACAGGATCTTTGTACCAGAAGGAAGCATCAGGACCAACGTCTTGAGAGACTACCACTATTCTGAGATGGCTGGACACCTGTTGTAGATCCTGAATGGATTAGACATAAAGTTGTCCATCTAGGGATTAAGCAACGGAACAATTGCACAATTGCGCTATTGCATCCTGAATTTACTAGTGATAAAGACGTTTAAAACGCCTCTAAAACGGGTGTTCAATTTGCCTTTTGAATGGGCATAAGGCACAGGCTTTACTTCCAGGATTATAAATAGAACAACAAAGTTATTTATATCTACCTCCTTAAGGAAAGCCATGTGGAAGCAGCTGTTCTCTTGCGTGGGACTTTTAGCTGTGCCAATCCACTCTCCTCCATTAGGGAAGTCCTCCTGTCTGTGCCTCTCTGCCTCTGGTGGCAATTCCCCCGCCTCACACTATATAAGTGTGATACTATCTAAATAAATACCAGTTTTGTCTTATAATCTTCTTATATTCTTCTGTCCTTACCCAGGCTGTCACTATACCACAACAGGTATAGTATTAAGATAAAGAAGTAGTAGACTAACTATTTGTAGAAATCAGCACCCAGGCTGCATATTTTACAACAACACTTGGGTAGGCTCAAGACCCTCCAGAGCATCAGAAGGAACTTTGCTTGGCCAAAAATGGACCAAGATGTAAGCGCATATCTGAAGGGGTGTGAGATCTGTGGGCGGACCAAAACTTGTAGAAACAAACCTGAAGGACTTTTAAGACCCTTGAATATACCCCATGGACCCTGGAGATCTGTCTTCATGGACTACATCATGGAACTACTGTCATCCCTCTTGTACAATGCAATCCTGGTCATGGTAGAACGCTTCACCAAGATGGCATACTTTGTACCAACCACCACTCATTGCACAGAAGTGGAGACAACCCAGCACTTCCATGACCTCATCTTCACTCAACACAGAACACCTGAGGGAATCATCACAGACAGAGGACCCCAATTCACCTCAAACTACTGGACACAGGTGATGAAAGACTTGGGAATCAAGCAGTGTGTATATACCTTATACCACCCACAGAAAGACAGCCAAACTGAAAGAGTAAACCAGATCCTTGAACAATACCTTTGATGCTATGCCAACGCCAACCAGGACAATTGGGCCAACATGCTTCCCATGGCCCAGTTTGTATACAATAGTAAAGACCACGCCTCCACTGGAATGTCCCCGTTCAAAGCCAACTACGGGTTTGATCTCACCTGGGATCCCAAGATTGGTGAGAAGGAAACCAACACCACTGGACGTTTGTGGGTTGAGCAGATCCATGACACAAAAAGCATGCTTGACCAATCTGAGCCGCACAGTGCAAACCTACAAAGCCTTTGCCAACCGCAAACAAACACCAGGCCAACCCTTGCAAGTTGAAGACAAAGTATACCTGGACTCTCAGAATGTGCCCCTACATGTGCCCTGTAGGAAGCTGGCTCACAGAAGAAGTAGCCCTCACAAGATCATCAAACTAGTTGGAGAAGTTGCTTATAAACTAGATCCACCCCCTCCTGGAAAATTCATGACGTATTCCACAATCTCTGTTGTTTAAAAAAAGATGGGAACTTGCTCCCCCACCAACAGATTAAGACAGCACCCACCCGTCCAAACAGGCCACGCTGAGGAATAAAAAGTTGAATACATACACTGCAACCAAACCCACTACTAAAAGCCTCAGTATTACATCAAGTGAAAATATACTCACTAGAAGAAAGTACTTGGGAACTGCTGAGCAACCTGATTAATGCCCAAGAAGCCGTCTAACTCTACCTGAACAAGAAGAATCAGAACAGAGGGCTCTTGTGGGAAGAAGGGGATGGTGTCAGGATTGACAATTCTTCCTCTCTGGAAACCTGGGCCCGGGAGCAGGAATCAAACCCCAACCCTGTATCCCCCCGCACGCTGGGCCTGTGGACCGCCTGCCCACGTTTTTCTGGGATTGAGCCCCCACAAGCTGATACCAAGAGTGTTGGCCCATGAAGTGAAACAATCCAAATCAAGGGAATTACTGTAAATTCAGAATCTGAACATAAAAATGTGGGATTGTCAAATCCTTGGTCCAAATTTTGAATCACTTTTGCAGGCAACTCAGATGAGTGAACAATAAAATATTTAATAAAATCAAACATTCAATTTGACTTTTTTTGATTTATTTAAATTGGCAAATTTTGAATCTCTTGAGCAGATAACTCAACTAACAAAAGACAAAACCCAGCAAACAAATGCAGGATACATGAATCAGAAATGCAGGATTCTAATGTACAATTTGAGATTTCCTGTATTTCAAACAAATCATAGACATCATGTAAAAATTAACAAATCTGAAATTTTGGGATTGTCAAATCCAAGAACCAAGTTTCAAATCATAATTGCAAGGAATTTGAAATAAATATAATTTATGGGTGTCTCAAAAAGGATGCTAAAGGATCTAGAGTGGATTTATGCTGATTCTTTTAGGAATCATAGGCATTCTCAAAAATCACCCTATTCCAATTTAGGATGGCTAAAATTTAGATCATAATATTCACAAAATTAACATATATAACAATAAAATTGACTAAAATATACATTCCTCTTCTTGAGTTTAAAATTTTAATAAAAATTTATTATGTCTTCTTTCAATAACAACCAAGTCAACGAGCTGTTCCCTGGCCTTGAAAAAATCATGCAGGGCTACGCAGGGTCTCTTAACAGTGAAGCCTCTGTCTATGGCCACTCCTAACCTGCAGGCCCCTCCACAAGCTCCACCCAGGAGTCTGTTCTTTCTCCTGCAACTTCCAGCATTGCCCTGTTTGCCCACCATGCACAGGCAGCTGCCAACCCAAATCCCTTATCAGCAATGGCATCCAGAACCAGCCATTTTAGCCATGGGGTCACCCAGAGAGCCCAGAACCCCAAAACAGCCAATCATGTGGCATTGACCAGTTCCCAAGATAGAAACATCCCTCCCCCCAGCCAATCAGCCTGCAAGACGCAGAAGAAAACTAATCACTCTGGAGATTGTTCTCAAAATGGTTGAAAAGCAAGGGAAGCTTATGTCCCTTAGGGAAATTGCAGCCGCAATAGGGTTTACAAAGTCCACTGTGACTGCAACCCTGCAAGCCCACGCCAACTGTGGCCACCTACCAAGAAGACCCTGGCTGGTGCCTGTACTTCATCCTAAGATGATACAGCCCATCCCATTATGATGGCCATTATGGAACGTGACCCATGGATGCCCCTGGTCCAGGTACATCTCCAGTTGGGACTCCACAGCATCTTCATCAACAAAAGAACATGAATTTGTGGATGCACAGAGTTGTGGTTGCTGCTATAATCTTGTCCAATCAAGTTCTCAGTGGCCCCATTTTGGTAGACAGTGACCCCTACAATTCAACTATTATTAATTTTATCAAAGGTAGGGCAATGAGGGCTCATAATGACGTAATCTTCCTGTTGTATGCTAAGATATATGCAAGTATCCAAGACTTTGGAGAGAAGTGTATCCAGTCTGACGTGTACAAGCACAGCCCAATCTTGTATTATTTTGTTGGGGTTTTATTGGCAGTTCCCCCATCGGGCATCAATTATTACTCGGTAATATTGAACACCGCAGTTGGGTATGCCTACCAGACGGAGCTCAAGGCCATGCTGGAGGAGTGGGCCACACAAAACACCGTGCACACAGTTGTACTGAGTGCAGAGATGGAGCAGCAGGAATGGGCAACCCAAGAATCAGGGCTGCGGGGCATACCTGCTGGTTCTATCCCATCAACTACGCCAACATGCATCTTGCAGATTTATGTCTCTACAATTTTTGTTCTACTCTCAGGTGCTTAAAGCCTGCCACCTACAACAAAATATGCATCTAAATTGATAAGGGGTATGAGCTTTTCCCTTCCACGTCCGTCCAGGACTTATTTGATCTCATCATCTTCTATGCAAGTGATAGTGATAAGTCCAGAAAGGACCCCCGCCTCCTCCCACGCCAGTCCATCTGTTTTTTCAAGCCAGTATATGTGACAGAGGAAGAATTTGAGCAATTGAAGCAATCAGCTCTTGCTTCCCCTTCCCAGTCAACAAACCCTGCCTCCCCAACCCCCCCATCAAGTCACCTGCCTTCCAACCCTGACTCCCAAACCACCACCCATTCCCTCACCACTATATTTGATGCTGTCCCTTTCACAGCGCAGATGAAGGCGATGTTCATTCTGCCCATTCCCTCACATTCCCGTCCTTTGATTAGTAAATAAATCTTTTCTTTGTGATAACTCATTAAAATTGATATCTCTCTTTCAATTCATAATTAATAATATTTTCTTTTTACATTATCAATATTTCTCATAATTAATACAATGTTGTACATTTTACAAATAGCTTATAATTATGAGTATACATATTTTTCATCATCATTAATAAATTAAAGACAATAAACATAAATATTGCATTAGAATATTGCAATTAGACGTCAACTATTGATATTTTGATATTATGTGCATAACTCAATGTGTTTTGTTTAATAAAATCCATTGTAAACTTGGCTTTCCCCATTATAATTTAATGAAATGGACTGTGTTTATATTAGGGCCATCAACGCTTAGTACAAATATTAAAAATTAGTGCATTTTACAGCCTGTATATTTACCTATTGGTAATAATTCTATAAACTTTTTAGTTTATAGAATTATTACCAATAGGTAAATATACAGGCTGTAAAATGCACTAATTTTCAATATTTGTACTAAGTGTCAATGGCCCTAATATAAACACAGTCCATTTCATTAAATTATAATGGGAAAGGCCAAGTTTACAATGGATTTTATTAAACAAAACACATTGAGTTATGCACTTAATATCAAAATATTAAGAGTTGACGTCTAATTGCAATATTCTAATGCAATATTTACGTTTATTGTCTTTAATTTATTAATGATGATGAAAAATATGTATGATTTGAAGATAGTACTATAAAAACCAGTTTTTTGATGGAATTCAAACAAAATGTCAACAATCTATAACTTGGTCAACAAATTAGAAGCACACCTGCAAAAGGTTGTTGAAATAGAAAAAAATCAGGGAAATAGTAACAGGAAAGCTGGGTAACAAGGGCCAGCCACTAATCCAGTCAAAAGAAGATGCTCTGGATAAATTGGAAAACATTATAGATGAAAAGAACAAAGCATTACTTAATCTACAGGGAACAATTTTATCAAGTCTGAAATTCAACAACTCTGCCTACAATTTGTGGGAGTTCTGACAGGGGGCCAAAAAAAAACAATAAGATCAAACTAATTGAAGGAGCTGAAATTTAAAAGGAAATTAACACCAATGAAGAGGAAAACAATCAAATGGAAACAGATAAAATGAAACACAATCAAGAAGCAGAAGCGCTTCAAGAAATACAGAAACTTTATCAAATGAAAACCAAGAAGAAACAAAAAGTTGCAAGAAAGATAAGAAAAAATTCAGCCTAGAAAAAATTAATGAAGAGCATCCAACCCTCATGAAGTTTGCCAAAGTGGCGCCTGTGACTGAGGGGGCCAAAGGAGAAACAATTAGTAAGTCTTTTTATGTTTTACTTATATTTAACTTAGTCATCACCAGGAATGAGGATGAGGTCGCAGAAGTGGCGGCTTATACGCCAAGTTGGTTTTACGGGGGTTACCAGTCACTGGCAGCCCCTGTAAAACAAATAAATAAAAATCAAATAAATAAAATAATTCAGCAGAATATGAATAATTTTTTAATATTGAAGCTCAAGATAGGGAAAATTCACCACCTGTGGGGTGCTTGCCATGAATAAGGGAAGCATATGAAATAGGATCAAATATCAAAATCAAAGAAATGAATGAAACTTGCGGGGATATCAAACTGAACTTTGATGAATATATGTACAAAAGCATTCAAAGATTCCCCTTCACAAAAATCAACAAATATGAAAAGAATTTAATAAAAAATGACTTTCAAATTGGAACTGAATATTTAAAAACTGCAATGTTTAATGAAGTATTTAAGGCACTGTCAATTAAAGTCGGGGATGCAGTCCTTGTGAATAATTTTAAACCTTTATTAATATTGTTTGCCAAGGCCTGGGGGCTGATTCAAGTCAGGCGCCCCCCAGAACCCTCTTCAAGTTCAATCAAACATCCTATATTAATAGGTTAGTTCAAACGTTCAAAAAATTATGCATGTTCTCGGAAAAGTATACCTTGCAGATAATTCACGTTGCGGTATACCTGGGAATCCTCCTACACTGCATATTAAAAACCAACATCAAAAAGTTGGAGGATGTACCTATTCACATGGATATTTGCCAAGTAGCCCTTGACTGCTAGAAGATACCACAGGGATATAGGATAGTCAAGCACGTCCTGTATGACTCCTTTGCATTGGCAACGTTATACAGGTACTATGTGCCCCCTGAAAAAAACCTATTGATTGATTCCCTCACCCGCCTGCCTTTTATCAAACAATCAACAACCACCAGGGTACAGGGCGCCACCTCTCTAGCAATCACATCCAGGTTTGTCCACCACATACAGAAGAGTATGCGGATCCAATTAGATGCTTTAGCCAAAAACTTAATTTTGGGTATAATTCCCCAGAATAATCACATTCCCTTTGCAATCAACATCCCCCAATAAATATTTTCCCCTTGCAAATTAAATTTTATTTTATTTTTTTACCTTTTTATATTTTAATACAAAAATTTTAATTTTTATTTTAAATTTTAGTATGTAAATTATAATATTAATATATATAAATATATTACAAGACATTAGTTAAAGTTGCAACAACGTCAAATATTAAAAATAAGTTAAAAATGTTTTTATTTATTAGCTCGTCGAGTACAGGTTTATTTATCACATAGATAAACATTGAGAATTGAATTTATCCGCATCATGCGGCCCGCTCCACTATTGTTCTAAACAAATGATTGTTTAGAACTCAAATTACCTTTCCCTTGTAATGTGATTTAATAAACATATTTGATATACTTGACCCGCATCTTAAGTACTAATTAGTAAGCAATACATGAAAATCATTGGTTGCCGTGTTGTGTGGTTATAGTGGCACTGAAATAACAAGGATCAGATGATGACATGCAAGATCCAATTTGTGGCTTAAAAAAGTCAAAGTACCATCAAGGATTCACAATTATTTAAATAAAATTAATCTATTTCTATCTTTTTTAATTTATTTGTTAGCGCAACAGTCAATATAATATTCAGTGCATTATAATAAAAATATATTTCTCATACCTAGTATAATTAATTTACCTACCTTTTCTATGTATTCTTATATGTCTATAATACATTCAAACGTCACATTATTATATATAGATAATAATTATTGAGTCCTAATAAAAACAAACTAAATAAAATTAAGTCTAAAAGAAACCCGGAGCGCCCATTTATCTGATTGGCTTGGAGGCCAGGGCTTTAGGGAGGAAGGATTCCGAGTGCTCATAGAAAGCCGTCACCACATTGGGTGGCATTGCAAATTGGCTGATCTCAAGAATGTTGAAGAGATCCTCTGTGTCCTGAGGGAGGCCTTGTTTCACCTTATTCTTGATCCAACCAAACACCTCCTTGATTGGATTCAGAAATGGAGAATAGGGCAGAAGGAAGAGGAGTCTCATTGGGCAGTCAGCCAGGTAGTGGCTTGCTGAATGGCTGTTTTTGTCGATGGGGGAAACTCAGACACAACCAGATCCACTTTGTGGAGCCCAACATTATCAAGCACAACAACGTTGGTTGTGCCGCTGTAATTTATCTGAAGGTACTCCTTGACGGCTCAGAGAAAATTGAGAAAGGTCCCGCTGTTATGGGAGCCTTTAATCATCTGATACTGGTCCAACCCGCAAGGACCAAGAAGCGCAACCATGGAATAGGTCTGGGAACAGACAGCTGCACAATGGGCTACGCCGCCCTTGGACCCCTTCTTGACCCACCCATGCCTAGACCTGAGTGAGGAGGAAAACAACAATTTGTCAATATAGAAGAACTGGACATTCCCAGACTCCTTTAGCGCCAGATATATCTTGGCATAAATGCGTCAATTCTTGATGGTCTTTTCACTGTTCCTATTGTACAGAGAAAATCCGAGCACCTTCCACAAGAAGCCCAAATCAACCATTGCTTTGTAAACAAGGGTTTTAGAAACAGAAAGCCCAAACTCTGTGGCAAGCATTGATTGGACAGCAAGTGTGTCCAGGTGGCAACCCTTGGCTACTCACTGCTTGATTGCATCAATATGAATGGGCTGAAGGAGTTTGGGCTGCCGCTTAGCCTTGGTGGATTTGGCAATTCTCCCGGTGTTGCCATACTTGGTGTTGATGTTGGCAATGTATCTGGCCGTGACACCAAACCAGGACGCAATATCCCAAACCGCCATTCCCTTGTTCAAGCAGTTGAGGAGAGCTTCACGCTCACTATCTGTCAACCGGCGCCGGCCCTTGGCAGGTACCACAGCATCCTGGCTACCAGGCTCAACAGAGGGGATGGGGACCTTTGTGTAGAAGGTGGGATCACGCTTGGTTGCGCTGGCGCTGTCAATGGTGGCATAAGACACAGGCACAGATGGCTCCTCAGTTGTGGCCAATGGCTGATAAATGGTATCAAAAATGTGGGGGCAGGAAGTAGCAAATCTTGGGTCAAGAGTGCGGGGCTGGGTGACAACTGGGTATACAGTGGAGGTGTAAGTAACCTCAGTGTTCCCGGTGATCCTGGTGTAGGAGATTTTTGTGGCAGGCCTTGGGAGTGGCTTCTGTCTGGGATTCAGGCTGGTTGATTGGGCCTGGGATGCAGGAGGTGGTTGGCTGGCAATGACACCTTGGGAGGCCTGTGTATCGGCATGACTCCCCTCAAGTTGGGTTCTGGGTCTGTTCTTGGACCCTCTGGGACGCACTTGTGGACAGGCTGCCCCGCGGGCTGGTGCAGGAGCAGGTTGAGAATGTGATTGACAATCCATAAAAATAAAATAAAAATATATATTCTAGATTAAATATGTATTTATTTGGATTTATTGGTTTAGTTGTGGGTAGTTATTTTCTCTTGAGTTAGCCTTGAATAGTAACAGGATTTCTATATCTGTGATTTGAAGTGAATAATATTGTATCCTTTCAAGTTTTGGATGATTTTAAAGTTTAATAACTTTTTATGTCTAATTATGGTTATTGAGATTGAATTTTTAGTTTGATTTTAGTTGTGGTAGAGTTCCTTGGTTTGGGTTGATTTGTCCTAGTTTCTTACTTTACATTCAATTTGGGTTCCAGTTCCCGCAATTAATATCTGAGTTTACTAGTGGCATTCAAAAGTTATTTGAAATTTGGTTCTGGATTTGACAATCCCGCAATTTCAAAAAACATAGTAAACTTAATGGAAATGGTTGATGGATTTGAACACTTCAAATCTGATTCCAGTTGCTTCATATCATCCATTGGATTTATGCAGTTTGACTTGAACTTTGAAAAGTGTCTATGAGTTCCCGCATTTTCAAATATTCAAATAAATACTCAAAAAATCAATTTAATTAAAAAAAGGCCATCCCGCAAAAGTGATTCAAAATTTGGACCAAGGATTTGACAATCCCGCATTTTTACATTCAGGTTCTGAATTTACAGTATTGCACCAAATGGAAGACTAATCACAGCACCTAATGGAGGGACTAATTTGGCAACTTTTAGCTTCATAAACTTGAAGTCTACACCAGCAACCAATCAGGAGCTGACCCAGGAAAGAGGCACCGGCCCCTGGCCTGGTCCCATGACCACAACACTAAAGCAAGATAATCAGATAGCCAAATCGAGATTCTTGACCAATGGAAGAACTCCTGGGCTGAGTGCCATTCTGCTGCCTTTGGACCCAGCACCCATTTCCCCCAGACCTGCCTTTCCCAATGCCCTGATGAGCCCCCCATGGAAAATGTTAAGTTTGGAGGTGGGGTACTATATAGACCAAAGGACCCCGCGCTTCAAACTTATTGGCATTTTTGAATAAAGGTTATGTTACTTTGGCTTATACAGCTACTGCCCTATTTTGTATTTGCCATCTACCAATTCAGTTTGAGATCTCACCGCCCTCCTGCCCCATTGCTTGCAGCTTTTTGTCCTCCTGGTGTACCCTTCAGGCCCGTTCACTTCACTGATTACCCCCTGAAGCCCAAATACAAGGACTATACCCCAGAAAAGATACTTGAACTTGATCCTTATGCCCACATACAATATGCTGTTGGATACAACCGTCAAGGCCTGTGGATATTCTCTATGTCAAAGTTATTTAGAGGAAAATTCAACTACCTTCCTGCATATAATATCCATATGAATCTGCCTGTGGTGCCCAAACCTATGCCTGCTTCCTTGCCCGACCTCCCAACTGACCATACCAGCAAGCTCTTCAGAATTGTGTACATCATCCTCACGGGGGTGATTGACACTGTCATACCAGCTGCTGGCCCGTGGTCTTGGGTGGGGAAGTCTGCTTCCTACCTTTTTAAGTTAGCTCTTCTCGTGTGGTGGGCACTGCCCGCAAAAACCCTGGCCCAGGTTACCCCTGACACAGGGGGCCGGCTGCCCATGGCTGGATCCCTGACACCCATCTGGGCTCTGGCTGGAAACCAAAAGAAGCTAGGCTCAGTACACAGGGGATCAGGAAGACCTACCTGGTTAAGTGTCAGGGTGCCAAAGAGCCCATCACCAAGAAGTACCACAGATCCCACCATCACCTTAGTAAAGGAGAACACTCAGCCCAACTAGTACCGGCTAGCAAACAACTCCAGGGACATCAGGCGGCAGCCATCAAGATGAAGCCCCCTCCTGATATGCAAGAGTAACCCCTTAAAGGGGTGTTGAGGATCTGGATGTACAAGTATTCTGGCCACCGCCAACCCACTTAACATCTGGTCATTGCCCGATTTGGTACCTTTCTAATATACAGTTTGATATGCTGGAAATGGCAACCAAGCAATATCACATGCCTGTCCAAGTATCTAGCAACTCGGACCCATCCTGCACATGACTGACCCCTAGGTTTGATCCAACTAAATCTCTGCCACAGCTAAAGCTATATAAGTCTAAAGTAGTATCCAATAAAATATACTTCTCTTCTTTCTTAACTCCATATTTGAAGCTTCCCCAAAAGGTGCTCCTCATCACTATAATATTAGATTTAGGGTGGTTGATAGTCAGGTGCTGGGTAGAGATGCCTTGAAAAAAAGTACTGGTTGCAGGGATGTGATGATTCTGCGAAGAAGGTTCAAAGTATAGCTGATGCAGTGCTCTGGTCCTTATATGTTAAGCTGGATGGCACCAGGCGGGGAAATGCTGGGATAGCTTTCACAAAAATTGACTCCAGTTTATTCTAGAGGATGAATGGAGTACACAGCTTTCGTACGTGAGTGGTGCAGGTTGGAAGTTTAAGCTCGATCTTATTTAGTATACCAGCTTGATTGAGGCAGATCGGGTAAACTAGTCAACGAATTGGAGTCCTTGGGCATGGTTTCAAAGGGGAAAATATCGGAGCTGATCGGGTAAACATGCCTGATCTGAGGGTTGAAGCTCACTTGGACCTGGCAATCAAGCTAACCTGGGATGTGAAAATAGGGCTCTTGATACTATCTGTATATCTTCAAATGATAAATACAGGGTATATAGTATAATTATTATTTTGGGTTTAAAGTGACATGCTTTAAATCACTTTAATAGTTTAATATGATCTAGATTAGGGTCTTTAAATTGATTTGCTTTGATATTCATTATAGGGTATATATTAATTATTTGCTGATCGAAAGATAGGAGTCTGGGCTTCATTTTGATTGTTTACAGCTTACAAAAAGAGAAGTATTTTGCTGAGTTATTAGTGTTTGGAATTTAAAGTTTCTGATAAGATATTTATGTTAAGTGAACTGCATTGTGCTATGTGACTTGTTCCAGGATGCATGCCAATCTCAAACAATTCCAGATCAGCTGCTTCAAAGGAGGGCTAAGAATGCTTTGGTCGCATGACGAAAATGTACGACCCCCAGCTCCTCAGACAAAGCTACACCTCAACCTTGCAATAGATGCAGGTTAGCCTGGCGAAACCTTTGACCAACCTGCGCTCTGAAGAATAGGATGACATGCATCCAATCAAGCATTGCGCCAAGCAGAACTGTTCCGGAGCGAGTAGCCCAGATAAAAAGTACCCAATGCAATCCTCGGGTCGGAAGTTCCATTAGGCCAAGAGGGCGACTTGCCCTGTGGCAAAAGCTGCCCATTTTCATGCTTGGCTCGTGGGCGATGTGTTTTTGGTTTAGGATTTATAGCGACGCACGAATAAGGGTTCGATTGGGAGGATGCTAGCGATCAAGGTTAGTATTGGATTTTGATAAATAAATAAATGGTATGAGTTAGCATTTAATTTGGGTGGAACTAGTCTTGTTGAAAATATCGGCTGCGCTTCAAACAGGAACATTGAGTGGTTTAATCCATTTACTTTAGATTTAGACATTTGCGGTGCAGCTATCTAATTGGTTTGCTACTTCCAGCATGCGCTTTAGTGGAAAGATGGCTGATTTGATCGGTCTACATAAATAAATGTTAATTTAAACCTTACCATGTAGGGATAAAATCTTAATTGGTATTGAATGCATTTAAAATCGATACATAAGAGGGTCCAGCTGAGTTTGAATCCAAGTTTCAAGGGCAGATGTCGCAGAATAGCCAGTACTTCTCCTTTGTATTTGGACCAGTTAAGCCTATCTTGGCCATCGACATATGCATGCTTGGGGTGGGGGTAATGGGGTTTAGCTTCAACGCTGTCCTGTTGCAGATGACTTGGCTGCATCGCAAGGTGTCCCAAGCCATTGACACCACGCTGATCCAGATCCTGGCAACGTTTGATGCCCTCTCCAGCCTGTTCATGGTGGTTAGCATTGTAACGCGGTGGATCGTGGGGGAGCAGATTTTAACCAACGATGGCACTTGGTGCAAGGTCAGCGCAGTGATGTATGCTGGCGCAACTCTCGTGACTCTCGTCTTTGCTGCCCTCCTGGGATTGGCACGGTACCTGTCCATTGTCCGTGGCTGGAAGCTTAACACCGCCTCAGCTTCCCTGGCTGCCTATGCCTTGGTGGTATTTATTTTGACCGAGTTTGTCTACTTGGTCCTGCGCTTCCGGGCAACAGTTCCACCTGCAGGTCTCTACTGCCAACCTCGGTTCTGGGAAAACCATCCCTCGTCTCGCTTTGTTGGCGTCACCTCCATAGTGCTGCTCCTCTTCACCCTCTTCACCATCCCACTAAGCTACCTCGGCATCACCCTGTACTACCACAAGGTCATCCGATGCATGGGCGGCTTCAACAAGTACGAGCATGTCCACCGCATCCGTCGCTCCACCAACTCCCTCATCCTAATTACCCTTGCCTACTCCCTGGCCTCCTTCCCAGAATTCCTCCTAATCGGCCTCAGCGTCGCCCATGTCACCCCCCGCACCAACCTCCTTGACGGCATCGCCATCCTCCTCCTCTCCTCCACCACCACCATCAACGCCCTATTCGCCCTCCTCCTGCATGACGACATCCACCGCATCTTCTTGACCCAATTTGGACTCTCCTCCACCTTTCTTAGCCAACCCATCCCCTAATCCACTTCCCTCCCAGCAGAATAAACTTCCATACCATCCCCCACAAACTCATGTCTCACTTATCCATCCATCAAAACAAACTGTACCACAAAATCATTACCCAAGCTGACACAACACCTATCCAAACTACCTCCCATTGCCATAACCATCATGATATCCTGTAATCGATCCCAACTCACATCTTCCAAGCCCCACACTAACAATTAAACTCCCCTCATCTCATATACTTCCAAGAGAACCACCCACAACAATTATCAGATCACCCCCACCAACCCTCTTCTATCCACCTTGTTTACCATCGATATCACACCAGAGCATACTCCCAGGTGCCAGTACCCCCCAAGGCAGATATAACCAATCTCGATAGCTGATGGGAAGTATTCCCCTAACCCAGCTCAATCAGGATCATCCTCATGACCCATAAGTACCCTTACCACCCTCAGCTCTGATGGAAGCTGTATATAAGCTAGATCTTCCATATCTCCATCCCTGTACACCCTAGCTGGGGTAGATTTCTCTTGGCCAGATAAGATAGGGTAAGGCTGAGACAGACAGCAGCTATGGTGGTTAGTAGTGGCAGCAGGGGCAAGAACCTTGAGCCATTCCAGCAGAGATTTGAGGAGGAAGGGGGATCTTTATCACCCCTGCAAACTATAAAGAGAACAGGGCTGATGTGAATCAGCCTGGTCCTTTTCAGGCTGCAGCATCACACTATACAGCTGAAAGGTGGGAGAAGGCCATCTAAGCTAGAGTAGGGGCGGGCACCAAAGCTGCCCCAATCTGGGCCGTGACCAAGCTTCACCCCCACAATTGGTTATTCCGCTTTGGCAGCTGGGCACAGATCCATCTGCACCTGGATGGCACATCCCAGCCCAGGCTGGATTGCTTTGTGGCTTTTGGAGCAGATGTAACTGTCATGGTTTGTGGCCTGCCCCTAGAGCCATTAAACAGCCCTGCATGAGCTTTGGTCTGCCTGAGCGTTAACCTATCTTGCTCTGTGTCATGTCTGATCACAATCATACAGTCTCAGGTAAGCTAATACTTTGATTGATGATTCATCTCTATAAACTTGGGTAAAAAAGGATTATGGTACAGCCAGCCAAGGTTAACTGTGGCCTGATCAAAGCTATCATCCTAAGGTATTTCCAGATAGAGCTCTTAATGGATCATACTTTAAGGAGGAAGGGTTAGGGGCCAAACTGTCCCAATTTTCCATCCAGGCCCTGCACAAGATGAGACCATCAGGGCTGTCCTCAGGATCTGCTTCCCCATATTTTTTGACCCACCCAATAGCCTGCAGAACGGGTTGTGACCTACTGTAAAGGTTGGGGCACAGATTGTCATGTTCTGAGGTGGGGCACAGACACACAACAGGAAATCCTAGCCTTAGGATTGGATTTGTACTAAGTCTGGGTTAGTTGGAGGGGAGGTGATGTGATTACTGTGTGGCCCTAGATGATAAGTCTCTACTAGCTGTGGCTAGAGCAAGGTGCTGAAGTACTTGAAAGCGCAAAGACAGGGATGTGAACCGGACCTAAATTTTATTGAGATAAGGGGTTGGAATATATATTGTTAAGCAATACCACAACCCAATACTGGGAGGGTAGGATCACTTGCCACAAGCATTAGTGGGGCAGGTGAGTTGCAGGGAACCAGGGAACCGGACAGTTGAACTCCCCATCTGGGAAACCGACCTGTTCTGAGGAGCAAAGGTGGAAGTAAGGGATCTGTCCTGGAAATAACCCAACAAGGGCCAAATCAATAAAGAGCGGATATCAGAATTCACGACATGGCCCCCTTCCAGATTGGCCTTGGGGTAGTACCTGGGGAGGAACTTGGCAGGCACTCAAGCAAATGGACGGCCACTGGAGAGGAGTTTCACAGTATAATTAAACATGGTTGAAGGTTACTTCTAATGGCCCAACTCACAATATATCTAACTTATTGGCACATCCTCCCCCTCTATGCTGATAGTAAAGGACATGATCCCCAACTTTAAAATTAGGTAAGGGAGAGTGTTTGCTTTTTCAGGAGAGAGCTCAAGCATACTGGTCTTATACACATAAGTGTATGCAGTAGCCTGTATGTCAACTATGCGATTGACTAAGTCTTTGATGGGGGCATCAGAATCCATAGCTTTTTCCCAAGAGAGTAGGGAGCCCTTAAAAGTGACAGAGTGGTGGTCCCCACCCATAAAGCATAGCAAAGTGAGAGTATCCTGTGACACAATGCTTACTGAGGCAATAGGCAAAGAGAGCAGTGGGTAGGTACTGGTCCCAATTAGCGGCATCAGAGCAGGTTAGCTTCCTCATGATGGAAACTAAGGCAAGTTAGCTTGTCCACAGTGTCATTTGTGGAAGGGTTATAGGGAGCTGAGAAGGATTGGTGAGACCCTAGAGCTTTGATGGCATAAGTTGCTAACTTTGCATTGAAGCTAGTTCTATTGTCTGACAACAACGCTTGCGGGCAACCATGGCAATGGAACACATCTTGAAATAGGAAGGCAGCAGTAGTTTTAGCAGTGATGTCCTTAGTAGGGCAAGCCTCTACCCATTTGATCAAATGATCACCAGAAATCATGATGAATTGGCAGCCTGAGCGTGAGCAGAAAAGAGGCCCTACAGCGTCAATACTGACCGTGTGAAAGGTGTGCTGCGGAGGGGATAATTTGAACTCATGTGAGGCAGCTCAAGGACGTTGTAGCTGACAGCCATGACAACTAGCAATGACATCTGGAATTAACAGGCAGAGGTTCCCCCATTAATAGTTCTTCTGGAGCCAATAATAGGTCTTGGAAATGCCTTCATGTCCAGTCTCTTTATGAGCCTGGAGCACCAACAAAAGGCAAAGACTAGGGCGTACATAGGGCAGGTATCAATCATGCACCTTTTTGAAGAGCTGGTGGTCGCAAATGAGAGTTTTCTCAGATAGCCTAGTCAGGGCAGTTTTATTCTCTTCAGTCTTGTTCTCCCAGGAAGAAGATACCCAATCAGCTCATATAATCAATCAGCTTCTGCAGGGTGTAGAGCAAGGATAGGCATTTAGGACAACCCATAAGCGTTTTGGTGTTGGATTCTGGGGCAATTTAGCACAGTGAAATCATAGCCCTGTAGGAAAAGGGCCCATCTAGCTGATTGCCCTTCTGATTCTTTGAGCTGCTGTAATCACTTGAGCAAAGCGTGATCAGTGACCACAGTGAAATGAGTGCCATAGACGTAATGCCGGAATTGTTTAACCGCATGCAATACAGTGAGGCATTCTTTCTCAGTGACACTATAGTTCTTCTCATGCTTATTGAGAACACAAAAAGTATGCGCTACAGGGTGATCCATTCCCTCATCATCTAGTTGAGCCAGGATGTCCCCAATAGCTAGGTCACTAGCATCTGTGTAAAGGATTATCTCTTTATCATAGTCAGGATACACCAAGATGGGGGCCTCTTTGAGTTTTTGCCTAAGAGTCTCAAAGGCCTGCTGCTGAATACTGGTCCACTCAAAGGGGACACTGTGTAACAGTTGAACAAGAGGCTCACTAGTGTCAGCAAAGTCAGGGATGAACTGTCTGTAATACCCCTCATGCCCAAAAAGACTTGTACTAACGCAGGTTGGTAGGAGGAAGCATCTTAGAAATAGCCTCAACTTTCTTGGGCATAGGTCAGATCCCAGTTTGAGTTACTTCATGACCTAAGGATTAAAGGCGTTCCTTGAAGAAAGCATATTTAGATGGCTTCAACTTGAGGCCAGCTTCTTGAATCTTAAGGAAGACTTTCTTTAGGTAGGCCAAATGATCAGTAAAGGTTGTACTGAAGACAGTTATAACATCCAAATACACCAGGACACATGAGAGCTTCAGGTCACAAAGTATTGAGCTCATAGCATGTTGGAAGGTAGCAGGGGCATTGAACAGCCCTTGAGGTATGCAGGTGGGCTTTAACAGCCCTTCAGAGGTGATAAGGGCAGCTTTTTGCCTATCCTCAGGAGAGAGGTCAACTTGCCAGTAGCCAGATGGCAAATCCATAGCTGAGAAGAACTTAGAGCCCCCAAGACAGTGGAGGGCATCATATATGTGTGACAAGGGGCAAGAATCCTTTTTGATCAAGGAATCCAATCACTCATAATCCATCATAATGTGGTGACCTCCATCCTTCTTCTTCAAGATGAGCAAGGGGGAGGCCCAAGGACTCTTTGAAGGGGCAATTAACCCAGTGTCTAATAGCTGTTTGAGTTCCTTAGATACTTGAGCATCTTATACCCAACTACAACAATAAGGTTTAGCTCAGAAGGGAGGTGTGTCACCAGTATCAATCTGGTGAATGACTCCTTTGGCTAGACCATAATCAGTGCTATCCATGGCAAAGATATCTAAAAACTGATCAAACAGGTCAAGCGCTTCTTTCTGTTGAATTGGAGACAGCTGCGGGAAGTCTTGGGCGGTAAACAGAGATAGGACCTGTGGTTCATCTTTGGGTAATTTGAAATGTTAGAAGGTGCCAAAGGGATGTAGGGATAGAACATCATGAGCATTTAGCAGCTTCCCATAGCCAACAACCTGGTCTCTCAACACAGATATGGGGAGAGCCTTTAAATTGGCTACCAACAGCTGGACAGGATCTTTGTGAGAGACATCTAGGATCCCAGGGCAGAGGTAGGGCTTGTTGCAGCCTAGTAAGGGAGGCAAGCAAAGCTCTAAAAACATGCGTCCAGGCAGCTTGTAAGATATCTGAGAGGCTAGGATGGCTTGAGAGCCAGAGAGATATTTATGGCAGAGGTGGCCAGAAGTGGAATTCCTTCAGATGCAGGGAAAGCCATGGGAGGACACTTCATATCAGACAAATGGGTACAGTACTTCAAGGTGAAGACACCAGTAGGGTACTCTAAGGCACATGGCTTGAGGCGTTTCTCAGGGACTTTGAAGGGTTCCTCAAATATTTGGGGGTCTTTGTACCCTAGAATAGAGAGGTAGCCATCTTTCAAATTGATAATCCCATTGGATTCCCTAAGGAATTGAGTACCAGCTAGAAGATTGTAACTCCCATTCTCCAGAACTACAGCAGGCGCAGCCAATAGTAGTTTACAAAACCATATAGGGAGAGCGGAATAGGTCCCTATAGTGCAAGTCATAAACAGGCCAGCAGTACCATAAGACTGATGATAGTTAAGGTTGGGGGCAATTTTAAGCTTCTTTACAAGCTTGGAGGATACAAAATTAACTGGAGACCCAGTGTCTAAAACGGCCTTGACCTTCACCTTTTGGATGGATATCTCTAATCAAGTAGTGGTACAACCAAAGGGCAGGAGGAGGCCAGGATACCTTGGGCTTCAGCTAGTTTTTGTCCCACTTTTTTATCATGAATCACAAACCTGGGATCTCCCTGTAAACATTCTGAAGAGGAAGGGAGACTGAAACATTTTTTGAAAACGGCATCAGCTACTTCTGCGGCTTCTTCAGAAGACTCCACAAGCACATGAGATCTCTTAGCTTGTGTGAGGTATGGGCAAGAGACAACCTCCTTGGCTTCATTCAGGGGCTT
Source organism: Entomophthora muscae (assembly GCA_014839935.2). Classification (NCBI taxonomy): domain Eukaryota; kingdom Fungi; phylum Entomophthoromycota; class Entomophthoromycetes; order Entomophthorales; family Entomophthoraceae; genus Entomophthora; species Entomophthora muscae. The sequence goes on along the minus strand of QTSX02002991.1, from coordinate 82,363 downwards.
GGTAGCAATTGTAGTCTTCCCAGAGCATAGTTTGTAAGGGACAGCAACAGTTTTTGAAACTGCTAGAACTGAATATTCATAGGCATCAGAATCATCAGTATATGAATCATCCATGTCTGAATCATCAGAGATGTCATGGAATAATAGCAGAATGGGAGGAGCTTCAAATTTGGCGTGCTCAGAGTCTGCTAGGGACGGGGAAGTTGGAGAAGACTGTGAAGAATTGTCAACCAAGAGCGTCTCTGCCTCTAGGTTGACTGTTCTTTTCCTGCCTGATCCATAGGGTCAGCACCTTCAACTCAGGGGTTGGTACAGACAGGAGAGATGTGGCCTATCTGGTTGCAGTTATGGCAACCTCAACGTCTAGGAGGGTTATGAGAGTTCATAGTGAGGATGCACAGGCCACAGGACAAAGAACCAGAGTTAGAGGCAGCTTGATTCTCACGTACAACAGCTCCAGAGTGGGTCAAGCGCATATCCTGCAGCAACATCTTTATGCTCTTCATCAAGGAGAGCTTGGCCTTGTGAGCTTTGAAATGGAGGCAAAGAAGTTGATTAACTTTTAGAGCTTGAGCGCAAGCCATTTAAGCCTCATGGGCTGTCAACTGGCTACTAGTTATCAATTGCTGGCCTTCCATGTAGAACCTGTCCACAAATTTGGCCAGTGTCTCTTTAGGTTTGAAGGCAATGTGCATAAAAACATCCTTCTTAACTCCCAAACTAAGTTTGCCACAAAACTCATCAATTAAAAGCTGTTTCATCTATTCCCATGTCTCAATTGTGGGCAGCTCTGGTACTACCATCTCTTGGCAGGTTGGGTGCAATCAGGTTAAAATGTTCTCCTTCTTAACCTCATCAGAGGCCCTTTGCATGGCAGTTTTGTAGATGGTAAGAAGCGCTGCAATGGTGGATGTTTTAGGGTCAAAGACTTGTTTGAAGGTAGTTTTGAAGTGTTCTTTGGGGGTAGGGCCATCATTGTTTCTATTGAGCACATTTATATGTGGGGGGAATTTAGCTTCAGAATCCAAAGGGGGCTGTTGTGCACACAACTGGCAAACACTCTCTTTAATAGTAGTCAAGGTCTCAAAGGTGAGGGCACCCATATTGTTTTCCAGGACAGTCTGTTGTTTGGTAACATCTAAGTGTTGACTATGTGTGGTTACCACAGTATAAAGCTCAGCCCACCAGGAGGTCAGAGAAGGTCCCACTGAGAGGCAAGGGGTGAACATGTTGTTTACCAACTCTATTACCTCACTCATTTTCAGGAATCCATCTGCTCAGAAACATACCACCAAGCAGGTGTATGGCTGCAGAAGGGCTCAAACCTGGAACCAAAGAACCAACGGTGTCAGGATACCAGGTGTACCGTGGAGCTCCAGCAGGCAAGGGAGGAGTTGAAGCAGGTACTGGCATGGCCCACCAGATGATGGGACCTAACTTTACCAGGTAAGAAAGGGCCTTCCCAGCCACAGCCCAATGTCCAGCCGCTGACAAGGCAGAGTCAATTAATCCTGTAAGCGCCAGGTAAAGCACTCCCAGGAATTGACTACTCTGGTCAGTGGCATCAGAAGTGGGGGGGTTGAAATGGTTGGTTTGAGTGTTGGGGGCGGTTCCATGGGGACCAAGTAGGCAGCAGGATTGTTGTACTTCCTGTTGAAGATCAAAGGATAGATGATGATTGCTTTGCTGTCACAGACAATTTGGTAGGGTTCCTTGAGAGTGTTTGGGCAGGTATACCACTGAAAGTCTTCCAATGTCCAGGGTTCATGGTCAGGATTGGCGGGATACTTAGTGAAATGCACAGGGCCAAACAGAGCGTTGGGTGGAGGGTAGTAGTCAAAGGCTTCAGTTTTATCAACAGGAGTCTGACTATCTGTTCCAGTAGATGGTTACTGACAATTGAGTGTATGCAGATGGAAGAGTATTAAAAATAGGTATGGAAACAGATTGGTGAACCAAAGGTTCATAACAACTTTCTTTGGTAAGGATGACAATACAGAACTTTTTCAAGTGCTTCTGATTTATATACTTACTCACATGCAGGTGCCTCTGGGCATTCTTCTGATGCTATCTGTGTGGCAAGGCTTGGCATCTCAGGTTCTGCTGTTTTTTTGGCTGCTTCATGGTTATTTTTGGGGTTTTCAAGAACAGTTATTTGGCTTTTTGATGGTCCATCTTGGCTTGGCTGGCCATTGGTTCTGGCAGGTTTAGCTTCTGGAGTTTTGGGGTTTTTCCCAATTTGATCATCATTTTTGGACTGGCTTGACAAGCTCTCTTGAGCCCAAAGAGCTTGATTAAAAAAGGGGTCCCCAATTGGGGACCCCAAATTACTTAATGGAGGGTGGGCTTGATCTGGGTTTACTGGGCAGCTAAAAATAGCCTGCCCAGGCCCAGCCAAACCCATCAAGGCTTGGGCGTAGCTTTTGGGGCCCAAAGTGGGCCCCTCAGCTACCACCAGGACAGGAGTGGTTCCTGCACCTGGATTTGCTTTGAAAAGCAAAAACCCAGTTGCGGGAAAATCTCCCCCGCCTGCTAGCCCCACCTGGAGGCTAGGAGCGGGCTTGATTCCCGCCCTGGGCCTCAAAGTTGTTACTTCTGTAACAGACGGGGATATATATCATTCCTATATGGAAGAGCTCCCCAAGCAAACAATAACGCCCAAGGAGGGGATTAAATTTACCCAGGAGGAAGTAGGCTCCTAGGTAACTAAGCAGGAAGGCCAAAGCCAAGGGATGGAACAAGGAGAGTGAAGCAGGCTGACTGTTGCCCATGACACGTGATTTCTTTGTAATAGGAGGGTTTGTGGATAAGAGTGTGGTGGTATACTATACGCCTGGTTTCACTCAGTGCCATGATTTATTGATATAGTGAGGAGTAGACAAACCATAATCTGCTCTGGTTCCTAGGGATACACTTGCTGCCAGGGCATGCACAAGGAGTAACCAAACCAACATTTATACCCAAATGGCTCCCCTTGGGAGGGCTTAAATAACATGGCTTTGGATTTCAAGGGAGTGAAACAAGTAAAAGAAAATCAACTAGGTTTGAAGGAATTGACTTTATTAATAAAACAAGAAATAAAGACTGACTCTATCAGGCTTATATAGCATCTGATGAGTATAATTGAGGTTAGATAAGAGGGGTTTGAGAAATTTGGGGGATTTGGCAGGGAAAACCCAAGAAGGAAGCAAGTTGTTTTAAAATAAAATAAATTTAAAAGCACTCAATTAATAGTGGAGCCCTCTATATCCCCAACATGCTGTTTTAAAACAGCAGAGGAATTATATCCACTGGCCTCACATATTCTGGGGTCAGGGATAGAGAGCCCACCAAGGAAGCCAACCTCCACAGAAGTTACAGTGCTTTGCGCTGTTTTAATAGTGCTTTCACTGTGTATATTAAAATTCAAAATTGAATTTACAGGATCTGATTGGCTGCAACTAGGTGATAAAAGCAGGTCTTTTGAATCAATTATATTACTAATTGTTCTTAGACGCCCATTTTTGTCAAGAGAGGTCCTGGGTTTGATTCCCGTCCTTACCAAGGGATTTTGACGTTGTTGATTAATTTTAACATCAAGAGGTAATTTGGAGCTTTTACTACTCACTAAAACTTCCTTTTTAGGAGTGAAACTACACCCTGTAGAGAAGGAGTATGCCAAGGGTAAACTGTTGATTTCAGAGTTGGCAGGAATAATGGCATTGATGTTCCTGACACATTTCTTGAACATCCTTATCAAGACTGGAGTGATCCCGCTTCAGATGGTCCACTTCATTGGCTAGAGCAATCAAATCTCTAGCACATTGGATTTGAGGGTTCCCTGGAAGTCCATGGCAATAGCCATCTCTGTCAATGACCCCAACTGGGCTAATTACAGTTGCCACAGTCTCACGTAGAACAGCAACTTCTTGTTGTAATGCAGCAACTTGTGTCATCAGAGCAAGCGCTTGAGGGTCTGGCTGTGGAGGCTCTGCTTGGCGTCCTTGACTACAAGTGGACGCATGTAGTTCTCAAATGGTGTCCTATAGTTTCTGTTCTCTATCCATCAGGTCATCAGATGGGAGAGAAGGCGGAACATCTGGCTTGGGCATAGATAATTCATTCACTTGAGTCTGGAGCTTGGCAATAGCAGTGGTAGTGACAACCCTTTCTTGATCAAATTCCTCAATGATCTCATAAAGGCCTTTATCAGCAAGGTCTGCTACCTGTTGCAGTTGCTCAAAGGAATAAGCACTGAACGCATTAAGTTGCTGTACAAGTTGTTCAAAGTCAGAGAGGTAAGTGTTCAGGGTGGGGTCAACTTGAGTTTGCCAAGTCTGTTGTAGGTGGTGAAATTCATGTATACGTTCCCTGATGTACTTGGGGATGTACTGGTACATTTTTTCTATGAAAGCAACCAAACAAGCCTGAGAAGTAATGGAGCTGTGTTGGTTATCAGATACCAAAGAGAAAAGGGAATAAATCCACTACTGATAAGCAGCAAACTGATCCCAATGATTAGTTACAAAGGCTTAAAGAGACAAAATATCTTGGATGTGAAGCCCCAACACTATTTGGTGATGGGCTAAGGCAGGTTGCACAAAGGATGACAGTAGATGCTCAGCAGAGCCATCCACTGAGAGGTGATGTTGCAGGAATTGCGTGGAAGCTATTAACTTGTAGTATTCTGCTAGATTAAACTGTAACTGAAGGCAAGGGATAGCCCCATCATGGGCTACTCCAAGGTCTATGGCCAAGACCTGTTCTAAGTTGGGGGTACCCATGGGGTATGCTACTAGACGGGAACCATTTCCAAGGTTCAATACAGTGGGGACAATAGACAGGTCTGAGATGTCCTCTTTGATAGGAGGACTGGTAAATTCAGGTGAAGACAGCTCTTGTATAGGAGGATGTAATGGACCTGAAACATGGTGGCAAAAGAGATAACCAAGGGGCTTACAGCCCTTGTAGTGAGCAACATTTTTGTTGTGTTCTGAGGAGCAGCACAGACACACAATGGGGAATCCTAACATTAGGATTAGATTTGTACTAAGTCTTGGTTAGATGGCAGGGAAGGCTATGCAATTACCTTGTGGCCCTGGATGAATAATCTCTACTAACTGTAGCTAGAGAGAGGCGCCAAAGTACTTGAAGACACAAAGACAAAAATGTGAATAGAACTTGAATTTTATTGGATATAAAAATAGGTAATATATACTGTGTAGCTTTACCACAAAACAGTACATGGACAGTAGGATCACTCACCACAAGCATGAGTGGGGCAAGTGAGTTGTGCAGAGTCAGGAAACCAAACAATTGTATTTAACAGTTCAGATATAGACTAATTTCAAGGGGAAAAAGCAAAAGAGAGATACCTGTCCTCAAAATAACCCATTGGAGGCAAAATCAAAACATGGTGAATGGTGGCATTAACAACATTGCCCCCCTCTAGATTGGCCTTAGGGGGGTGTATTTGCGGAGGATTTTGGCATGCACTTAGGCAAACAGAAAATCACTAGAGAGGAGTTTCATAGTGTACTCAGACCCTCATTTGAAGGTCACTTCTAGAGGGCCAAACCACAATGTATCTAGCTTGTGAGTGCATCCTCCTACTCTATGCTGATAGTAGAGAATGTGGTCCCCAATGTTGAACTCAGGCAAGGGAGAGCATCCAGCATTATTGGGAGAGAGCTCAAGATCTTGGTCCTGTACACAGAGGTATAAGCAGTGGCCTGTATGTCAATTATGCGGTTGACTAGATCTCTGATATGGTTGTCAGGATTTATGGCCTTATCAGAGGAGAGTAGGGGGGCCCAAGAGCAACAGAGTGGTAGCCTCACACCCATACATAATAGCAAAGGGGGAATACCCAGTGATACAATGTTTGCTAAGGTGATAAGCAAAGAGAGCAGCGGGTAAGTATAGATCCCAGTTTGCAGCATCAGAGTAATTGAGTTTCCTCATGATAGAAACCAGTTTTGAATTTGAACACTCAACTTCCCCATTGGTAGAAGGATTATAGGGGCAGAGAAAGACTGATGAGACCCCAAGGCTTCAACAACAGAGATTACCAACTTGGCGTTGAAGTTAGTCCCATTGTCAGAAAGCAACACTTGAGGGCAGCCATGGTGGTAGAAAACATCTTGCAACAGGAAGGCAGCAGTTGTCTTGGCAGTGATATCCTTAGTAGGGTGAGCTTCTACCCACTTGCTGAAATGATCAACAGCAATTAGTATGAAGCGGCAACTAGAGCAGGAGTGGGGGAGAGGCCCTACAGCGTCAATGCTGACAGTGTGAAAGGCATGTTGAGGGGGAACTAGCTTGAACTTGTGAGAGGCAGCTCAAGGTTGCTGGAACTGGCAGTCGTGGCAACTAGGTATGACGTCTGGGATCAGCAGACAAAGGTTTTCCCAGAAATATTTTTCCTGGAGCCAGTCATAGGTCTTGGCAATGCCCCCATGCCCGGTCTCTTTATGAGCTTGAAGCACCAATGTAAGGCAAAGACTAGGCCATACATAAGGCAGGTAATGGTCTTGTACTTTCTTGAAGAGCTGATTGTCACAAATGAGTGTATCCTCAGATAGTTTGGAAAGGGCCAATTGAACCTATTCTGTCTTGCTCTCCCAAGAGGAAAAATATCCAATTAGCTCATATAGCCAATCAGCCTCAGCAGGGTGTAGAGAAAGGATAGACATTCTGGATAATCCATCATCATTCTGATGTTGAATCCCAGGACAATGTAGCACAGTAAAGTTATAGCCTTGCAGGCGGAGAGTTCATCTAGCTAGCTGTCCTTCTGGATCCTTAAGCTGTTGTAATCACTTAAGTAAAACATGTTTAGTGACAACAGTGAAATGGATGCTATAAACAAGATGGCAGAACTTTTTTACTGCATGCAACACAGTGAGGCACTCTTTCTCTGTAACACTGTAATTCTTCTCATGCTTGTTCAGGACACAAGAAGTATAAGTCACAAGATGATCCACACCCTCATTGTCTAGTTGAGCCAAGATGGCCCCAATAGCTAGATTGCTAGCATCAGTGTATAAGATGAACTCCTTATCATAGTCAGGATACCCTAATATGGGAGCCTCCTTGAGCTTCTGTTTGAGGGTCTCAAAGGCTTGCTGCTGACTAGCAGTCCATTCAAAAGGGACATTATGTAACAGTTGGACCAAAGGTTTGCTAGTGTTGTCAAAGTCAGAAATGAACCGTCTGTTGTAACCCATCATGCCCAGAAAGACTTGTACTTCTCACATGTTGGTGTGTAGAAGCATTTTGTCAATGGCCTCAACCTTCTTGGTCATTGGGCAAATCCCCGTCTGGGTTACCTCATGGCCCAAGAATTCAAGGTGTTCCTTGAAGAAAGCACACTTAGATGGTTTCAGTTTAATGCCAGCCTCTCAAATTTCTACAACATCTCTTTGAGGTGAGCCATGTGATCTGTAAAGGTAGCGCTGAAGACCTTTATATTATCTAGGTACACTAAGACAATGAAAGCTTCAGGTCACAGAGGATGGAGTACTTGGCTTATTGGAAGGTGGCCATGAAATTACAGAGTCCCTGCAGCATACATGTAGGCTCAAACAGTCCTCAGAGGTGATAATTGCAGCCTTCTGTCTATCCTCAGGAGAGATTACCTTGCCAGTACCTAGATGCTAGATCATAGCTGAGAAGTACTTAGAGCCTCCAAGGCAGCAGAGAGCATCATCAATATGCAGCAAGGGGTAGTAATCCTGTTTGGTGTAAGGAAGATCAACCTTCAATAGTATACCACAATGTGGTGACCCCCATCCTTCTTCTTCAAGATAAGCAAAGACAAGGCCCACAGACTCTGTGAAGGGGCAAGCAACCCAGCTTCTAATAGCTGTTTGAGTTCCCTAAACACCTGAGCGTTCTCTACTCAACTGCAGCAATAAGGTTTAACTTGGAAGGATTGAGCATCACCAGTATCAATATGGTGAATAATGCCTTTGACTAGACCATAATCAGTGCTATCTTTATCAAAGATATCTGAAAATTGATCTAGCAAATCAAGCTCCTCCTTCTGTTGAACCAGGGATAGTTGTAGGAAATCTTGCACAGTAAACAAGGATAGGACTTGGGGCTTGTCTTCAGGTAGATTAAAATCCTGGAATGTACCAAAGGGATGAAGGGACAGAACATTGGGAGCATTTAATAATTTGCCATAACCAATAGCCTGCCATTTAGACATATATATGGGGAGAGAAATTAGGTTGGCTACCAGCAATTGTACAGGGTCTTTATGGGAGACATCTAGGATTCCAGGGCAGAGGTAAGGTTCATTGTGACATAGCAAGAGAGGGGAGTTTAACTCCAGGAATGCACATTCAGGTATCTCATACAATATTTGGGAGCCAGTATGGCTTGAGAGCCAGGGGGAACAATTATAGCAGAAGTAGCCAGAAGAGGGATCCCCTCAGACTCAGGACAAGCCATGGGTGGACATTTCATGTTGGAGGAATGAGTGCAATATTTGAGGGTAAAAACCCTAGTGGGATACTCCAAGGCACATATCTTGAGGCATTTCCCGGGAACTTTGACTGTCACAGTAGGTTCCATCATGCTGGGAATTATTTGGCCAAGTAGAAAGGCTCAAAAAGCCAGAAATCTTTTACCAAAATTGACCAAATTAACAGATTTAAATCAAACAGTCAATTATAAATGGGTTACAGCTGCTCCAGTCTGCCAACTGAAACCAATTCCTCCTTGCAAATTGACGTTGATAAATTGACGTAATTTAAGGTTCATCCAAAATGAGCTTGTTAATCAGCATGGTTGTCAGAAGTTGGTCACCCAAGGGTTCTTTGCAACCTGGACCAGATACTTACTTGACAATGTGGAAGGAATAGGAGCCCAGGATCCAGGTGGTATTTTTTATCAATCTTTGATATATATTGTATAATTTTCACTGTTTCAACTCTAAGAGTTGAGTCCTCCAAAAAATTTACTCAATAAAAATCAAATATCCCTTAGTCTAATTTACTTTTTTAAAAAATGCATCATGTAGTTTGATTTTTTGCTACATCCCATACAATCTTATTCTCAGCTGGGTCATTACTGGAAGATGAGGCCCTGCAGTTGGAACTTTGTTGTTGGTACCTCCCAATGTTAATTCCATGCCTGCCAATCTTAGAGTTGTTCCCCCTGTCCTTGAACCTGAAAATTGTGCTGCATCTCAATGTCCTGAATTTTATTCTGAAGATTCTCTGATGCTTTCTCAGGCTATTTATCTTGTGCCACTTTGGTTGGGATTAATTATTTTACTTAATCTTAGTATCTCATTTGGAAATTTTACAAAATGGTATCTGAAGCTGTGTTGGTGGTTAATCATAAACTCAATGTGGATTTGGGTGGTAATTCCCCATCACTTAGAGACAGCTTCTTACTATCCCACAATTTCTGTCACATTGACAGGCTCCTCAAAATCCATAGTGACTTCATACCCTAAGACAGAGAGGTAGTTATCATTTAGTTTGATGATCCCATTGTATTATCTAAGGAACTGAGTACCAACTAGGAGATTGTAATTCTCATTCTCCAAGACAACGGCAGGCATAGCCAAGAGTAGCTTGCCAAACTGCATGGGAAAAGCAGAATAAGCTCCTATAGCGCAAGTAATAGATAGCCCAGCTGCACCATACAAATGGTGGTAGTTAAGTCCAGGGGCAAGTTTGAGCTTCTTGACAAGCTTCAAGGAGACAACGTTAACAGGGGATCCAGTGTCCAAGACAGCCTTGATTTTCATCTTTTGTATGGATATCTTCACACAAGTGGTAGTACAACCAAAGGGTGGGAAGACAGCTAGGATGTCCTGAGCATCTGCTAGCTCTTTGTCCCATTTCTTAATAATGCATCTCAAGCCTGGAAATTCCTTATAAACAGCTTGGAGAAGAAGCAAAACTGAAAAATTCTTGAATACAGCATTGGCAATTTCAGCAACTTCTTTGGATGACTCTACTAGCACAGGAGACCTCTTAGCTTGAGTGAGGTATGGATGAGAGACAACCTCCTTGGCCTCAGAAAAAGTCTTGGCAGTTGTTGTAATTTTCCCAGAGTGTAACTTATAGGGGACGACAATGGTTTTGGGGACAGCAAGAACTGAATACCTGTAAGTGTCTGGGTCATCAACATCAGAATTGTCCAAGTCAGAGTTGTCAGAGATATTGTGAAACAACATTAGGATGGGAGGAGCTTTGATATCAGCAGGCTTTAAGTTGGTTATAGAGGGAGAGATTGAAGGAGACTGGGAAGAATTGTCAACCAAGAGTGTCTCCACCTCTAGGTTGACTGTTCTTTTCCTGCCTGCCCCCTGGGGTTGGAACTTTCAACTCAAGAATTGGTAAAGACTCAAGAGTGATGGCCTATCTGGCCGCAGTTATGGAAGCCTTATTGTCTAGGAGAGTTCTGAGAGTTCATAGTAAGGATACAAGGGCCACAGAAAGACAAACCAGATTTAAAGGCAGCACAATTCTCCCAAATGACTGCTCCAGAGTGGGTAAGGTGCATACCCTGCAACAACGTCTCTATGCTCTTCATGGAGAAAAGCATAGCTTTATGGGCTTTGAAATGGAGGCATAGAAGCTGGTTAACCTTGAGGTCTTGAGCACAAGCCATGTAAGCTTTGTGAGCCGTCAATTTTCTGCTAATTATCAGTTGCTGCCCTTCCATGTAGAATCTATCTGCAAATTTAACTAGGGTCTCCTTAGGTTTGAATGCAATGTATATTAAGGCGTCCTTCTTCACTTTTAAACTAAGATCACCACCAAATTTGTCAATCAGAAGCTGTGTTATATCTTCCCAAGTCTTGATGGTGGGAAGCTCAGGCACCACTACCTTTTGGCAGGTTGGGTGTAGACAGGTCAAAATATGCTCCTTCTTAACCTCATCTGATGTTTGTCTCATGGCAGTTTCATAGATAGTTAGGAAAGCTGCAATAGTCAAGGTTTTGGGATCAAAGACTTGCTCAAAGGTAGGCTTGAAATGTGCTTCAGGCGTTGGACCACCATTGTTGCTATCAAGTACATTTATGTGCAGGGAGAATTCTGCTTCAGATTCAAAGGGGGCTTTCTAGCCCACAGCTGTCAAACACTTTCCTCCGGGGTAGTCAGGGTCTCAACAGCATGGGCACTTGTATCATTAGCTAGAGTGGTCTGACGCTCAGTAACATCTAGACGTTGGCCTTGGGTTGTTACTACCATAGAGAGCTCAGCCAGTTGAGAAGTAAGAGAAGGCCCCACATAGAGGCAAGGGGAAAACCTTTCATTTACTGAGTCAATCAATTCACTCATTTCTTGCATATCCTGTCTAGCTTGGCATGGTCCATTTCAAATTATCTACCTCATTAGCTAGGGCAATCAACTCCCTAGAACATTGAATTTGGAGGTCTCCTGACAAGCCAGGGCAGCAGTCATCTTCATCAGTAACCCCAGTTGGACTAACAGCAGACGCCATCATCTCACGCAAGGTAGCAACCTCTTGTTGTAAGTCAGCAACTTGAGTTGTCAGAGCAGGCACTTGAGGATCTGACTGAGGGGCTTTTGTAGGGAGATCCTGACTGCAGATAGACACTTTCAGCTCTTGAATGGCATCCCATAGTCTCTGCTCTCTATCCACCAAATCATCAGTTGGGGGGAAGGCAGAGCATCTGGATTGAGCATAGATAATTCATTCACTTGATTCTAGAGTTTGGTAATAGCGGCGGCAGTGACAACTCTTTCTTGATCAAATTCCACACTGAGCTCATTAAGGCCTTTAGAAGCAAGGTCTGCTACCTGCTGCAGTTGCTCAAATGAATAAGTGCTGAATGCATTGAGCTGCTGTACAAGTTGTTCAAAATTGGTGAGATAGGTGTTCAGGGTGGATTCTACTTGGGCGCGCCAGGGCTGTTCCAACTGGTGAAACTCAAGTAGACACTCTCTGACATATTCAGGGATGGATTGATGCATTTGTTCAATGGAATTAACCAAACTGGTCTGGGAGGTGACAGAGTTGCGCTGATTGTCTGGTACCAAGGAAAACAGGGAGTGGATCCACTGTTGGTAGGCTGCAAACTGATCCCAGTGATGAGTGACAGCTGCTTGTAGAGACAAGATTTCCTTAACGTGGAGCCCTAACATCATTTGGGTCATTATTTGTTAGATTAAGCCAAGGCGCCAGCTAAAGCATTTCAAAGCCTTTTAACTTCTTTGGTATCATTTAAGTTGTAAACTTATGTTTTTGAACATTAATATAATGCTTAGTTTACTGAAGAAAAGTTTAAGAGTGTAAAATATAAAATGATAAAAATAAATCTTGTTTCTATAAACTAGATTTTTTGCTAAAACCCATTTTTCTATTTTAATAAGCCAAGAATAAAATATATGAGTTGCATGGGAGAGTAATAGCAGCCCCAAAGCTATAATTGCTATTACCTTATCTTTGGCTCATATAATTAATTTCTTAGTTATGTTTAAAAAAAGTTGTTGTATTTAAAAGACTATTTACCCTATGTGAAATATAAGTTTTTGTTATGCGTCCAACTTCATAAACATGTCCTACCAATCCTTTAGTAGTATCAGCTCTCTTTGTTTCTCTGTCATCTGTGCAGAAAATTTCACAGTAATTTATTTTGGAGTACTCCTTAACATCCTCAAATGTCAAAGGTGAAACATACAGCTCACCATCTTTCATTAAATATTAAAGATTAACATAAAATGCTTTGACTTCAAGCCAGTTTTTTTTAGGCCTAGATTTTCTATTGTAGATGTAAAAAAGCTTTTTGGGGAAACATCTGAATTATTTACAAGTGACTCATATAATCCCTTTCTTTCTTCCTCTCTCTCAAAAACCATTTTGAGATCATTTATATTTTTACATAAATCACATTTTCCTTTTGTTTAAATATTTTAGATAATATACCAAAATGACCATCAACAATACTTTTGCCATGACACTCAACAAATCTATTAAACTTAATTGTTTCTTTTATAATTTTAGGTACCTCTTTAAAAAGATAATATAAGAGTTCATAAGATCTGAAATGATTACCATTATCAGTCCAAACTTTAATATTTTTAATATTCTTAAATTTATTATTTTTAAACAGACTTATCAAACACTGACCTGAAAACAAAGAGTCATGAGATAAAACTTCAGATAAAAAGTCATGATACTATATTTAATTTTCTCATTTTCTTTAAAAGCAATTGTAAATCCTAATAAAGAAATAGTTATTTTCTCATAAAAATAATTATTTGTCTCTATAGGACCCCCACCTATTTTAAAGTTTTCTTTAAAGTCTATTACTATAACACATGAATCATTATCAAGATTATTTATATTGCTAATATATTCTTTATTTTGATGCTTATAAAACTTTTCATGTAGGTCAATAGATTCTAAATTTTCTTTAATAGATTTAGGCAATGATAACTTTTTTATACTCAAATCCTTTTTCTTTATTTCTAATGATTTTTTTAAGTTGCAAATGTTACACATATCAGTTTGCTTTTTGCTTTTAACTATATTATTAGAAATAAGCTTATAGAAAGTGGAAAGTGAAATAGAAATATTGTTTTTTATTTTCATATCTTTATAAATTTCTTTTTTTGTTTTTGATAATGAGTACTTTATTTTAGTTGAGCATTCACTCAATTCTTTTTTCAATTCTTCATAAATCAATCCAGGGGATTTTTTAGTGAATTGGCTGGTTGGAAATGAATTTTTTAATATGTTTTAAAATATTTTTTGTGTTTTCTTTCTTTACTGAATTATTTTTTTCTTTTGTATTTTTTGAATTTAATGATACCTTTTTAGCATTATTTATTTTTTTAGAATATGAATACTCATTTTTTGTCATTTTAAATCCACAATCCCAAAGCTTCTTCAAACTGTAGCTTGATGTAACCCATGCTCTTAGGGAAGGAAGGTGCTTGGCAGGAGATTCTGACATCAATTTCTTTAAGTTGTTAAGGAAATCATCTGTCTTGAAATTTCGTATGACAGGTAAGAAGGTACTTTTTCCAGACTCTGTTTTTAATAAGAAGTGCTCAACAAAGCTGTTAAGATCATTGCCAGCAGTAAAAAGGAATTCTTGTTTAAGCGTAGAGATTCTTTTTCTCTTAGTAGAAGCCCTCAGTGAAAAGAAGGGTGTCATCTGAGGTGCAAACTTGATAGGTTCCATAATGATGGTGGTTGGGTTCTTTGGCTTGGTTCAAGCAGTTCTTGCTTGGAAATAGATGTGCAGTTATCAGAGAGGAGTAAAGGTGTGGATTGTAAAATGAATTTCTGTAAAATTGAGCTGTTGAAATACCATGTTAGCTGAGTTTTTGCACTACAGGTATAAATCCCCAACTGGCCCCCAACTGATCTCCTTAATTTATCAATATCACCCCTGAAGTCTGATATCATTGTTTATTTACCCCTTTTTATATTCTGGTTAACTGTTGATATCTCGGCGAATAGTACTTCAATCTTGCTCAAATAGTATCATTAGAAAGCCCTTAATCTCAGCTTTTGGAATTGTGCTGCAACTTTATACTTCAATACCGGTTTAGTATCTTGAAGTGGCTTTGAATTTAAGCTTATAAAATTATTATTTGAAATAAAATATACTAATTAGCTCTTAAAGTATTATATTTTAATCAGTAAACTAAATTTAAAGTAAAAATCATTATTTAGCTTACTTTTAGTAACCAACTCAAAAACCTTTTTTTAAATAAACTTAAGTTTATTATAACTTTTAACAGTTCTTAAAAAACAAACTTTATATATATTAAATCTATCAAAATAAAAATGTTATTTTTAATCACATAAAAATATTTGCTTGTATAATTAAAGTTGTATCTTATTTTTATAGAAACAATGACTAAGATCATTTTCAATTTAGTTTAAATAAATTTTAACCTTTATTATATTTAATTAAATAAAGCAATATTTTGATACATTCCTTTTTTTGTTTGAATTTTATATATATATTATCTCTAGCATACAGTATAAAAATATAACTTTATTAAATCTTTGTATAAAGCTATTTTATTGATATTAAATACTTAAGAATTTGAAAAGAAAAACTTTTACTCTCTTATAAGTTCAAATGATATATTTTCTATAAAATTTAACTTAAGAATAAATTACTTATGCTAAATTAGATCACTGAAATTTCAATAAAAGTTTATTTCTAATTTTAGTTTTGGTTTTTTTAACTTTTACTAGATTTTTTTATAAAAAAATTCCAAAATTATTTAATATTCATTTATTAAATATTCAAAAAAGCTATCTGCCCTCTTTTTAAAAAGAGGGATTCAAAAATTATTATATTTTAACTTAAATATTTTAAAAAAGCTAAGATTTTAGGCAACAATTTGATTTCCAACAAAAAGCATCATATAAGTTTTTATTGTATTTTTATGCTTCTCTTTTTAGAATGATGTCATTTTGTACTAATCAGCTTTCAAGAAATAATGATATATGATTTAAGATTGTTACTAGCTTTTAATACAGTTTAATTTAGCTGTAAGTAGAAAATGATTAATTTAATATAGGTTTTTATATTATAAGGATTAAATAAGATTTACTTTTATAAAATTGTTGTAATTATTTAAATTTATTGATAAGAAAATTAAAACAAAATTCTAAGGTGTTAAGTAGCACAGTTAATAGGAAACAGATTAATCTAACAAATAATGACCCATTTGATGGTGGGCTAAGGCAGGTTGTACAAAGGATGACAGTAGGTGCTCAGCAGAGCCAGCTGCTGAGAGAAGATTTTGTGAAAATTGAGGAGCCACAATCAATTTGTAGCATTCTGCTTGACTGAACTGCAATCAGAGGCAAGGGATGGCCCCATCACAGGCTATTCCAAGAGCTATTGCCATGACTTGCTCCAAGTTGGGGGTACCCATGGGGTAAGCTACTAGACAGGGATCATTTCAAGGTTTAATACAGTGGGGATAATAGGCAGGTCCAAGATGTCCTCTTCAATAGGAGGACTGTTAATTTCAGGTGAAGATGGGTCTTGTATAGGAGGAAGCAATGGACCTGAAAGGTGGTGGCAAAAGAGATACCCAAGGGGCTTATAGCCCCTGTAGTGAGCAACATTTTTATTGTGTTCTGAGGCGCAGCATAGACACAACGTAAAATCCTAATCTTAGGATTGAATTTGTACTAAGACTCAGCTAGTTGGCAGGGAAGGTCATCTGATTACCTTGTGGCCCAGGATAATAAATCTCTACTGGGTGTGGCTAGAGAGAGGCGCTGAAGTACTTGGAAACACAACAGTAGAGATGTGGATGGAGCTTAATTTTATTGGTGGTATGAAAAAGAACTATATATTGCTTGTGATTACCACAAAACAGTACAATGACAGTAGGATCACTCACCACAAGCATGAGTGGGGCAAGTGAGTTGCGCAGAGTCAGGAAACCAAACAATTGTACTTCCTGATTCAGAGCCAGCCTCATTTTGAAGGGTAAAAGCAAAAAAGAGATATTTGTCTTCAAAATGACCCAAAAAAGGCAAAATCAAAACATGGTGAATGGCAGCATTCATGACACTGCGCCCTTGAAATAGAGTATTACCACCCTCATCACCTGGATCTTCTGCCTAAAATGAAGGAGATTCCTGCTGTTCCCCCCTACCCAATGCGCCTCCCGCCCAAGACTTCAGTAAGTTAGGGTTTGTCTATATCATAGTATTGGGGATGGCCAATCAGGTTGTGCCCCATACTGGGAGTTGATGTCCCTTAACTACTGCAGTCAAATACCTGGTCAGAATTGTGCCTATTGTGTAAATGGCCTTCCAGGCCTGGCCTGCCTCTCCTGTGGGAGACCAGCTGGACTCTGGTATGGGCCGTGACACAAGGGGTCCCTGGATAGCCGTACCCAGCTACGCCAGGGAAGGGGTTAAGGGCAGGGTAGTTATGATGGGGTGGGTGATGATCTTCTACCTTTTTAGCTGGTCTAAGGTTCTTTGGGGTACATGTTTGCTAGGTAGCTTCCATGTATGCTGGAGTTTGAAGGATTCTTTGACCAGATGGAGATGGGCTAGGGAATCTCTCTGGTTGGCTCAAGTTTTCCTTAAAAGGGGAATAAAGTTTTGTGGGTTCAGGTTGGGTGCTCTGATGAGTTGGAATTGATCTTTTGTGCATGATGTTGAAGATAGATGGGTAGGGTTGATATATCTATTTTAGGATAAATGTGTTGGGTTCAACTAGGCTATATGTTGGGTTTTATTTAATTAGTGGGATGGGTTAGGGGGAAGAAAATGTAGGGTAGATGTTTTTGGGGTTGATTTTTAAGTTATTTAGAAGGTAGTCATGTGGAAGGAGGTGTAATCTTGGACTTGGTAACTGTAGTCCTTGAGGGTATAGTTGGTAGGTTTGGCGTAGGCAAGGCAGGGATGGTTCAGGTGGATGGATAGTTTTTTGCGGAGTGGGGATGACTTTAGGATATGGGTTTCCAGGAAGTGGATGAAGGTATCCTTTGTCAATGTGGGCAGGAATTCAACTGTCTGGTTGGCTGGAGGATTAGTTTGGTTTATTGGGGGCTTACTTTGCTGGGCTTCTGGAAGATAGTTCTGGACAATCTCCCAGTTAAACCTGTATCCAGAGGGGATGTTGGTGGGGGGTTTGTCAAGGACGCAGGCAATGGAGGCAACTGCCAAGTTTAATTTTCTTTGGGGATAGCTTTGATCTCTTGGACAAAGTAGAACAGGAACAATTCAATGCGGGATTCTAGGTAGATTGGGGACTGGGTGCCTTGGATGATGCCCACAAGTCCTCCCATGTGGTCCTGGTTGGTAAGAGACATTTCAACAATGTACCCCAGCTGCTTGATGGTGCGTAGCTGATGAAAGAAGTGGGTGCTTATGAGGACCTTGGTGACTTGGGCCATGGCATACCTTGGCACATTGCCAAGGGAGAACAGGTCCAGATATAATAGGATGACAGAGTTGTTTTTTTGGTACTTCTCAACATACACATTGCTGCCAGGAAGCAAGGATGGTGGTTGGATGTTTTTGTAGAGCAGTTTGGTGGCGTTGAGGGCAAAGACGTCTTCAATTTGATGCTTGAGGTTGATAAGGATTTCAGAAGAGATGTTGCCTGAGGCAAGAAGATTGAACCTCAAGTTCTCTTGCATGTGCCTGGGCAAAATTGGAATTTGGCAGGGGTGAATGCAGATACCTCAGCAAGGGTCTGCTGGTAGTCTCTGAAGTATGGATTAAGTAGCCTTGGCAAGTCCGTCAGCGGGATATTGTCCTTGCTGTAGAAGTCTTTATCCTTCCAGAACGTATAGAAGGACCCCTTGGATAACAGGAAGGAGTGCCAGTTTTCTCTGAAGCCTCTTAGCATCTTGATAAAATCAATGATGCGCTTTGAGATGGTCTCCTGTTTGTTGCGCAAGACAAATATCAAGGAATCCTGTTTGGTCTGGAAATAGTACAAGCTTTGGCTGGAGATACTGCTCTTGTTGGCAGAGTATGCTTCACTGATTTCATTCAGCAGATCCAGGAAGGAAAGTAGTTTGGGCAAAGGATGCAGTCCAAAGTTGAGTTGGAGCTTCACTGAGGGGTCACGCACAGTCTTCATGTTAACCAAGATGATGGAGCCTATGGAGTTGTTGGCCAGCACTTCAACTTGTGTCTTGAAGGTGTCCTTGTTGACTAGTGAAGTTTCATGGCTGATGTGCTTTGAGGGGGGCAGAGTGATTCTGTAGTCTTGGGCAGTGACCAAGTATAGCTCTTTTAGGAATGAGGAGTTGATCTTTGAGGAGGAGTATTTTAAGCCAAACCAAGGCTCTATTTGGGAGTTTTGGGGGATATTTCTTGTCTTGTAAATGTTGAAAGTTGTGGGGTTGAGTTGGTCAAGGTAGCCCAGCAGCAGGTGTTTGTCAAAGGCAGGAGTGTTGTCATAGACGCCTAGGATTGTTTTGAAGCTTGCGCCTTGGGCGAGGTGGACTGCCAGGCTTTTAACATACATGATGACGGGGGACCTGTTGGGAGGGATTGCTCTGGATCTTTTTAAGAACGTCTGGTACTATTCCTGGGTGATCCCTTGGGTTTTGATGGCGTTTAGGTATGCAAAGAGGATGTGCATGAGTTCAGTTGCAGCGGTGTAGCTGTTCTTTACAGCATGAAATCTGAACAGCAACTGCAGCATTCTGTTCTGCATCCTGACTTTGTAGTCCAGGTGAGTAGCAAGGCCCATAGTGGCAATGATGTCATTGAAGTATCCTTTCTCAGTTGTGGTGAAGAAGTCATCTAGGAACTTGAGTGCTGTCTGGTAGCAAGAGTAGGGGATGGGATTGATGACAAACGCTATTGTGATTTTGTTCTTGTCCTTCTTGAGGTCAGCTATCACATTTGTTCCCAAGTTATTGAACAGCAAGCCCACATTGGTTGGGACTAGGTTCCTATTTGGGCATGCCAGAATCAAGGGATGACCATTTCTTTAAGTGTTTCAATGTCTTCCTTCCTGCTAACAACCAAGTGCATAATGTTTGATGAGTAGTGCTTTTTGTAGTGGGAGACAACTTTTTCACGGATATCCATGCCCATCTTATCTGGCTCAGTGAGCAATGTATTTTACGTCCCAATGAAGAACCTTGCTGCTTTGTGGGTGGAGTTCAACCCAGCAAACACTGCTTGGTCAAAAGCAAACAAGGACCATCTGTTTGCTTGCTGGTACTCAAAATCAACTGCAGTGGCTTCACACAGCACCTTGGCCTTGTCAAACTTTGGCACAACAAAGAACTGAAAAAACAGATCCATTGCTCTATCCAGTGCCCAGTGCTCAACATCAAAGAAGTACACGGTGTAGTCCCTGGTTGTCCCTGCATTACGCTTGCTGCCAATAGCGGCTAAGAAGTCTTTGAACTTGGTGGGGGATGGTTACTTCTTGCTTCCCATTAAGATGAGATGTTTGCAGAAGTGGGCCATGCTGGGGATCTTGTCAGGATTGTTGTTTGCCCCTGAAGCAACCAACAATGCAATGCCACCCTTTATTGCCTTAAGGTCTGAAACAAGCAGCACCCAAAGCTTGTTATTCAACTCCAAGCCCAAGTACTCACAGTTATCCTGGATGCTCTTCTGGATCAATTCATTATACTGGCGGTATGGGACGTAGTTGTAAATCTGATTCAAAAACTGATCCCCGGCAGCAAGGATTGGGAAGATTATCCAAAGAAGTATAACAAGGGCACTTATCACCCTTTGCCTTTAAGAGGATATCTCTTGGGGGATGTGGCATATATGCACAGAACCGTGTGCTGCAATACCAATCTGAGATTGCATTTAAAGGGGTTTTTACCCCTTCCAACCAATTCTCCAAATACTCAGATCCAGGCTTGAATCTTTCTCCTGGGACGTTCACATTAAATTTGTTCCAGTTAACGTTATCAAATCACTACTTTTTAATTCAAAAAACTCTGACCCTCCATCACTTCCTATTTCAACTGAGTTTCAAATACCAACATGAGCTAATAAAGTTCAACAATCCATCCATCAAAGCTATTCACTGGTCGATGATCCAGTCCAATAATAAAGCATAACTTAAGCATAGCCAATGCTGCTGATCTGTTTCCAGATCATTTTTTAAATAGAAATACACACTGGATTATTATTTTAAAAGTAAAATATATACATGCTTTGTTCTTCCTCCAAAAGAAAGTCTCCCTTATCTAGGGCTGCATCAGATTTCAGACAGGTGGCTCCTTTTCTTAAAAGGAGCACCTATCCAAAATCTGTAAACAATTTTGAGAGAATCATCTTTGATACAATACTCTCAGAATTGTTCTGTCTACACTGTCAGAAGGGTGTTCTATTTCAGATTTTTTTAAATAAAATTTATACCTTTTTTACTTTTCTGTTTTTTAAAAACTAAAAAAAATCAGATTCAAAATTTAAGAAGTACTTAAAAAGTAGATTTTATTATGATTTTTTTAAATCAACTCAAATCTGGAAAGCAAACAGCCTTCTGCCACCTTCTTTTTTAGTGATTCCAGATCCCCCCAGCATAGGGGAATCCAAAGCAAGGTTGCAGGGAAGGGCGTACAAACAATTATGGCAAATGCCATAATTGTCCCTTTTTGGGCCACCGCAACCCTACCCTTACCTAAAGCCTCCCTTACCTAGACCTAGATATGGGTTTAAAGATTTTTTATCCCCCAAGATAGGGGGTCCAAAATCCACAAGGGCGCTGGTTGAAATTCACTGATCATTGGTGTGCTTTAATCCCCAGCCCTAGGTTAGGGGTCATCAAAAAAGTTTCTCCAACCACTGGTTTATATGCCCAGCAATGGATCCACTCTGATCCCCACACCTATCCACCTTGCCACCAGATACTATTCTGCCAAGCCTGGGTTCAAACTTGAGAGATCCAACCCAGCTGAAGCCCGCTACAATCCTACCAGCTCAACCCAGCACCCCTACCAACTTGGACCTCCCCAGCTACATTCAAGGCATACATTATAGTCCCAATCTTACCTGCCCAACCCATTATACTTGCATCACACTGCTATAGGTTCATCCAACCCAACCCTTAGCAAGCTGGGGATCAACCTAAGACAACCCAGGGATGGGGATCAAAGTAAACCCCATCCCAAAATTCAACTAGCCCCTAAAATCTACCAAGAAAAAGCTACAGCCCTCTATTTAAAGGTTAAAGCCCATCCCGGGCACCCCCAGATCACTCTGAGATCTGGCAATTGTGCCACACTCCCTTAATAACCCTGGCCTGCCATAGATATACTTCTTGGGAGAGTATAGCTCCCAAACCGGGGAGTTGGATGAGGTTGGTACCTGCAGCGCTCCTGCTCTGGGGGATGGCTGTTGGGTGTCCTGGATCAAAGACAGGGGCTAGTTGGGTTGGGGTGCTGTCCTTCAAGTGACTGAGCCCTACCCAGCAAATTACACCTGGCTTGCATCCCTGCAAACCCACCCCAGACCTTTCCAACCAGTATCCTAGCATCTGCTTCATAGATCATTGCTTCTGCTTGGGTTTGTTCTTCTGGGGTGCAGGGTGCCTGGCTGAGGGTCCCAACCTTCTTTCCTAGGAAGTTGCTTTCTCCTGTTGAGAACATAAGGTGTTGCAGATCCTAGTTGGATAAGGAAGCCAGAGGTCCAGCTATATTAGGGATGATGAAACAATTGCGTGATCACTTGATTGGTCTAATGCGTTTATTGATCCATGCCTCTAAACTGGTTGTATCACTTCTGGGAAATAGCAGTTGGATCAGCATCACATTGATTATAGGGCCCAGTCTTCACTTCTGTGGTTGGCTATAGGCTTGCAGCATCTAGTGCCACTCTCCCCCGTTTGGAAAGGTGTGTGAAACCAATCATTATTGTGTGCAGGCATTCTTGCATGCTACTTCTCCCTGCCTCTGTTTTGTAAGTCTCTCTGTTGGTGCCTCCGCCCTTGGTGGGGATTCCCCGGCTTCCTCTATACACCCTCCCAACTATCAAAAGAAGAGAGCCATTTTTCTTGACATTTCATTCCTTCTAACTTTGATAAAGGCTGGCACTACACCACTTGAAGGTACAGCCAAGGATCCCAAGGGTTCAAGCTAACCAGGCTGTAGAAGCACTACATACTGGCAGCAGTTTACGGCAGAGGTATGGACCCCAACCTGTAGCAAATCCAACCAGGGCCTGGGCCCAGTTGGTGCCCCCTGCTTGGCAACTTGATTGAGCCACCCAAAGACCTCTTCAGCTGGGTTCTGGGATGGATTGTGGGGAGAGAAATAACAGGTGCATGGGGGCCAGGGCCAGAAGCTTCAGGCAGCCCCCACCCCAGCTGTGATGGCAGGAAGTTCCTCATGGATATCTGCCACCTTATGGGGCCCAGCAGTACCCAGGACAGTGAATTCAGCAAACCCCAGGCTAGCCCACCTAAGATGAGCTTGGACCCGTCAGAGGAACGGTAGCAGGGTCTGGCTATCATGGGCCCCCTGATCATCCAATCCATCCCAATCCCTCTTGGACCTAGGAGAGCTGCCATAGAATAGGGCCAGCCCCAACTGCAGCAGGCCAAGCTACTCTGTCCTTAGCACCTCTAGGGACATTGCCATATGAACTATACATAGGCAATAGAAACACCTGTCTGGCAACTTAATCAAATTTGACCGCCCCTCTGATCTTAAGAAATGCACGCTTATGATATTTTGCTGGGTCTGGGTATTGGCAGGGCTGTTGCAGGTATGGGGCAATGCTCCAAGTTTTTCACACAGACCTCGGCTCTGGGCCATGCAATAAAAAGAGGGATTGGAGCCGCAATTCTGAGAGCAGGCTTGGCCATAGACAGTATGTTTGCCGTTTCAAGATGCCAGGCTCAGGCAATCCCATGGAAAATGGCCCACATGGCTCCCTGATGAGAAGGGTTGGCAAGGACATGGACTTTACCAGCTGGAGAGCTTGCCCAAGGTTGAGGGATCCTTTGGATGGTTTACTGGGGTGTTTGGGATCCCCTCTGGCAATGGCTGCTGCCTGCTTGGACTCCCTAGGCTTCTGAATCCACTTGCTAAGGGCAAGGTGCGTCATGTTGGAGACTGCCTTCCAGATGGCTGTTTTGGGTCCATTTTAATCAGGATCTTTCACAGTAGCTGGCAGCCAAGGCATAGCCATCTTGTTGTAGGGGGAAGTGATAGTATTTACCACCTTCTGCCCCTTTTCAGCTCTATAGAGCTCAGGCTTGCTGTTGGTGCTTTGGTCACCCTCACTTACATAGGGCTTGTCTTAAATTGCGCCATTAATGCCATTTTGATATGGCCTTTGAATATTGATATGTGTAAAGATTTAGTTGGTTTCTCTTTCTGATTTCAGGAATTTTTTGCCTTCTGCAAATGGGTCTGGTTTAATATCCACCCATTCTGGGTTATCATACCTGTCCTTGACTGATACTGGTATGACCTCATCCTAAAGTGATCCCTTCTGCCACTCTTTCTACCTAATTAGTGATCATCAACCCTTGTCTACTATTTAAGTAGAATCATTTCTCCTAATAAAGACAAGTTTATCCACATTTGTGTTGGCTTTAATAATTTTCAAGCTTTTTCCTGTCCTTTTTGCCAAAAGGACTTTCACATCTTGTATCCCAGGAAATTAAGGTATGTGCCCTTAATTTTGCCCTGAATGCTAACCCAAGGCTAGCTTCAAACCTCAAATCTTTTTTTATAAAGATTTCCTGCTGTGTCCTCCTGGATGTTGTCCCCAGGAGCCAAACACAACAATGGTGCTCACTATAGGGGCTGCAAGCCCCTTGGTTACCCTGTTCCCAGTGCATTCTCTGGTCCTTATCTCTTTGTTTCTGAAGTACCCAATCAACCTAAAGTGTCTAGTCCCCCTCTCAAAGAAGACATCATCAATGCCCCCTCAAATCCTATGGTATTGGTTCTGTCTCCTGGGCCTGTGTGGGCCCCCCTTTCAGCTTTCTCTCTCAACTATGAACAAGCCTGTGCTGCTGCCTGCTCCTTACTCCATTCTGGCACTGTGGCAATGCATACTATCTCTGGTCTCTGTCCTGGGTATGCTTCAGAAGACCTGTACTCCTTCCACTTGGACTTTGGTCTCCCCACACTAATGGAGTCTATGGATACAATTGGTGTATTAGTCAACCAGTTTATTCAACCCACCCTGGTGCACCATCAGCTTGAATTAGGATCCCAGAACCAGCTTTTAAATGCTGTAGCCACTGCTGTCTCAAACAGCCATGCTCAGAATATGTTATATCAAGAATGGTCCCACAGCCTCTTTGCATGTATTTCAGATAACCAGCGCAACTTGCTGGCCTCCCAGAAGTACATGACCCCCTCATTGAATTCCCTTTGCTCCTTGCTCCCTGGATACATCAAGGATCAACTATTCAAATTGAATGAGCATCAAGCAATGAGGTGTGGGCAAATGGAGGCCTCTCTGCTAAAGCATTGCCAGGACTTTGAGACTCTGGTTAGCAAACTTAACCAATTTTGAGAACATATTAATTCTTAGCTCAAATTGGTTGGAACTCATGTTGATACTTGGGGCCGCCATCTGCAGCATCAATATGGTCTGGATAAGGCTGCACTAGGCAACACTCTGTATCAAGTACAAAATTATATGGATGATAGAGTAGCATCCATTGAGGTGACACCTCCTGCTCCTCTTGTTGAGGTCCCATCTGACTTTGAAGCCAAGGTATGGGAAGCAATAGCCAAGCTCAAGGCTACCACTTGGCGTCAATCTTCAGTTAAAACCCCCCTCCAGTCAAACCTATGCCTGATCCTCGCATTGCTTCACTCACTGACCAAGTAGATACTTTGCAAGGAGAAATTGGGTACTTAAAACAACGCCTCTCTAATCCTGAGGACTTGTCCTCTGAGTCTGAAGGTGAAGAGAAAACTGAAGTTGCTAATACTCCCGCTCAAGGCAATCATGGTTGCTGCCCTGGTTTGGAAGGCCAACCCCGGGTCAATTGTGCCCTTGCGCTGGATCAGCAAGTAGAAGTAACAAATGATGTTGCTGATAGGCAGGACACATTAGAGAGAGAGGTAAAAAAACCTCTCCTGCTTTACCAGACAATGAATGGACAGGTCATCCCCTTGGTTTCCCAGACCACTTCCCTGACCACTTGCCTCAACGGGATTGCTGGCACCCTATTGGTACAACAAATTAAGATTGACAAATTTGGAGTTGCTGCCGCCACCGCTAGAGATATTAGTGGACAGAACAGCTCTACCTTGGATACCCTAGAGGAAAGCCTTTGACTCCTCTGGGCTAGAAAACCTGCTGCTGAATCTGAGTTTGAGGGCAATCCCCACATTAACGTCCTAAACCCAGGTGACAACAGCCAATCCACCTCCTCATCCATTGACCCCAATTACAAGCCTTTGTTCAAGCAGATATTTGACCCTAAAACCTCTACCATTGCTGCCTTTCTAACAATTTACACAGACTGCAATGCGCAGGGCCACTGATGAACTTAAGAAGGAGCATATTCTTACCTGCCTGCATCCCACATGTCAAGAAGTTGTGGTCCCTGAACTCCCTTCTATTGTCACTTGGGATGACATGAAGCAGCTCCTATTGAAGAGTTTGGAGGAGATCTCAGCTTGGAAGTCAAGAAGGATGTGTTTATGCATATCACATTCAAGCCCAAAGAAACCCTGGCTGAGTTTGCCAATTGTTTCTACATTGAAGGACAACAGTTGATCACCAGTTGTCAATTAACTCTCCAGGAAGCGTACACAGCATGTTCAAATGCTTTGAAGGTGAACCAACTCCCATGTCTGCACTTTAAGGCCCACAAAGCTTCCCTTACTTCAATGAAGAGTATCAAGACCCTCTTGCAGGACATGCGCTTGACCCATGGGGGTACTGTAGTGCGCAAAAATAAGGCCAACAATACAGGAACCATCTCCTGCACTCCATGTATTATGACCCTAGGCTCAAGTGGGCCGTCTAAGAGACAAAGATGCCATAACTGTGGTCAAATAGAAAACCACTCACATACCTGCACCAACCCTTGGGTAGAGGGTTGCAACCCAAAGGAAAAGGCGGGAAAAGAGAGGTCAGCTTAGAGGCAGAGACGCTCTCTGCTGACCAATCTCCCCTGTCTCCTCCTGATCCCCCTTCTGACAAGGAATCTTCCCCCTCAGCTGGCCCAACTATCCTTCACTTATTTCATAACCTCTCTAGTGATTCTGAGCCTGAGGATTCTGACTGTGATGAGTCTGATGGTTATGGCTACTCAGTGCTGGCAGTCCTGGAGACAGTCTCTGTCCCTTACAAGCTATGTTCAGGGAAAACCACAACTACAACTTGCCCATCTGTGAATGAAGCTAAGGCTGTAGTGGCTTGTCCTTACTTGGCTCAGGATCATTGTCCCCCTGTCTTGGTAGATTCCTCTGAAGAGGCTGCTAAACTAGTAGAAGCTCTCTTTCAGAATGTGACTGTATTGCTCCCCTTGCAGACTGTGTATAAGGAAATTCCTGCCTTACAATGCATGCTGGCCAAATGGGAGAAAGACTTGAAGGCAGCTCAGGATGTGCTGGCTGTCTTACCCCCTTTGGGAAAGATACTACTTGTGTGGAAGTATTGATCCAAAAGGTTAAGATCAAGGCTATCTTGGACACAGGCTCTCCAGTCAATGTGGTATTGTCCAAGTTAATGAAAAAACTTAAGCTGGCTCCCAACCTCAACTACACTCAGTCATATGGTACAGCTGGCATGGCCCAAACTTGAGCCATTGGTGCTTACTCTGCCCTGACCATGAGGTTTGGGAAGCTTCTTATTGCATCCCCTGTGGTTGTCCTTGAAAACTAAAGTTACAATCTCCTGGTTGGTATGCAGTTCCTTTGAGAGTACAACAGGATTGTGAACCTTAGGGATGGGTACCTATCACTCCTAGGGTATGAGATCCCTTTAATCTTTGAAGAACCCCTGTGTCTCCCGGGAAAACGTCTTAAGACTTGTGTGCTTGAGTACCCCACTGGTATCTTCTCACTCAAGTACAGGACTCATTCCTCCAATATGTGTTCCCCTCCTCCTTCCTGTCCTGCAGAGGAAGGTGTGCCTCTTCTTGCCCCTTCAGCTATTACCATCCCTCCAGGCTCCCAAGTGATTATAGACTCCCAGATATCCTACGAGCTTCCTGAAAAATCTTTTCTGGAGCTATATTCACCCAATTCCCTAAGCTGTAAAGAGCCTTGGTTATGCCCTGGGATTTTGGACTAAACTCATAAGGAGCCTGTACAGCTGTTGTTGGCTAACCTGACTGCCCTGCCTATGCAGGTGACCAAGGGCCAGGCTGTTGGGCATGATTGCATATTAGGTTCAGAGCAAGTGGTGTCCCTCTACCCTTTTGGAGAATTTAGTGATTTCAACTTGCCTGAAGGCGACCCACAGGTTCTCTCCTATTTCACTGCTGCTGACTTCCCACAACTGTCACCCATTCAACAAAAAAATGTTCTGGAACTGCTAGACTAGTTTAAGGATATCTTTGCCTTGGGACCCACCAACTATGGACTAGCAAAGGGGGTTATCCACCAGATTGATACAGGTGATGCCCCATCCTTTTATGCCAAACCTTACTGCCACAGAAGAGTAGAGGGTTCTCAGGTCTCTAAGGAACTTAAGCAGCTCTTAGACGCTGGGCTACTAGCTCCCTCTCAGAGCCCTTGGGCCTCCCCATTGTTGATCCTCAAAAAGAAGGATGGAGGCCATTGCATTGTGATGGATTACTGTTGCCTGAACTTTCTCACCAAAAAAGACTCTTATCCTCTGCCTAGAATTGATGATGTGCTTAGAAGATTAGGGGGATCAAAGTTTTTCTCTGCTATGGATCTTGCTTCAGGATACTGGCAGATTGAATTGTCTCCTGAAGATAGAGAAAAGGCTGTGCCTATCACCTCAGAAGGCCTTTTTGAACCCACTTGTATGCCCCAAAGACTCTGAAGTGCCCCTGCTACATTTGAACGGGCTATGGACTCCATCCTGCAAGATTTGAAGCTCTCCTGTGTCCTTGTATACCTGGATGATATTACTGTGTTCAGCTTAACTTTTACCAACCATTTGGACCACCTCAAAGCTGTCTTCCTTAAAATTTGAGAGGCAGGCCTGAAACTCAAACCCTCTAAATGCTCCTTTTTCAAAGAACAACTTGAATTCTTGGGCCATAAGGTCACCTAAACTGGAATACGCCCTATGAATAATAAGGTGGAAGCCATTGACAAGATGCTGCCCCCCACAAGCCTACAAGAGGTCCAAGTGTTTCTTGGTATGATAGGGTACTATTGAAAATTCATCCCTGATTTTGCTGAATTAAGCAAACCTCTTGTCCAACTCCTTTGTAATGTACCCTTTTAGTGGACTGACAGCCAACAACAGTCTTTTGAAGTGCTGAAAGCCAAGCTCAAAGAGACTCCTATACTAGTCTACCCTGATTATGATAAAGAGTTTATCTTGTACACTGACAAAAGCAGAGTAGCTGTGGGTACCATTTTAGCCCAACTCAATGATGAAGGCGTAGACTAACCTGTGGCCTACTCTTTGCAAGACCTCAACAAACACGAGAAGAGCTATAGTGTCATGGAAAAGGAATTCCTAGCTGTTTTGCATGCAGTGAAACAGTTCAGACACTAAATTTACAGGACTCACTTCACAGTACTTACTGACCACTCCTCCCTAAAGTGGCTGCATCAATTAAAGGAGCCCAAAGGTTGACTAGCCCATTGGGCTTTACGCCTGCAAGGATATTATTTCATTGTAGTACATTGCCCTGGGGCGCAACATCAGAATGCTGATGGTTTGTCAAGAATGACCATACTAGCCATCCATCCCGCTGACGCCAATTTCCTATACAAATTGATAGGGTACCCTGACTCCTGGACCACTGAACCAGAAAAATTTGTCTGGCCCTGCAAGTCCTATCCAAGGACACTGTGATTCAAGATAGACAACTCTTCAAGACAGTCAACAATGCTTTTATGCCCTACTTCTGTCCTAGCATGAGGGTTGCCATCATCCTCCAAGCCCACATTGACACAGGACACGGAGGCATAGCAAAGTCTTATGACTATTTGTGCAAAAACTTCTATTGGGAGAATATGCATGCTCCTAATTCCAGATGTCCTTACCTCCTGCCATCCTTGTCAGCTTCAACGCCCCCAACCTTCACAACATCAGTTCAAGCTCATCCCCCCTAAGCATGCATTTCACACTGTGAGTATTGATGTGGTTGGGCCTCTCCTGTGTTCTAGGTCTGGGTGTCAATTCATCTTGGTAGCCGTCAATCACTTTAGAAAATGGTTCAAAGCCAGAGCAACCAAAGATATAACCGCCAAGACCACAGCTAATTTCTTGTTGCAAGACATATTCTACTGTCATGGTTGCCCTCAAGTCCTGCTTTCTGACAATGGGAACAACTTTAACGCTTGCCTCATAATGTTCATTATAGAAGCTATGGGTACCCATCAATCTTTCTCTGCACCATATAACCCATCCACCAACGGGACTGTGGAACAAGCAAACTCCATCTTTGTGTCCATCATGCAGAAGCTTACACTCTCCAATGCCGCTAACTGGGATATGTTCCTCTCTGCTTCCCTCTTTGTGTATAGAATCAGCAGACACCAAGTGACTGGCCAGTCCCCCTTTTCCATGCTGTATGGACAAGAATCCACTACCCTTTCAATCTTGGGACCCCTGTTGATGGAGGTTGACACCTCTACTAATCCTGAAGCTTATGTCAAAGACTTGACTAACTGTATCATTGACATCCAAACTACTGCCTATTCTACTGCTTACAAGTTCAAAGCCCTGGAACTTTTGCCCTCTAATGCTTCCAGAGCCCCCCTCCCTGAGTACCAAGTGGGTGACCTAGTCCTCTATTATCAAAATTGTACTGGGGGCGTGCGCATAAGCTAGACTCTCTCTGGGTTGGACCTTGTGAAGTCACCTACAAGAAGGGTGTTGAGTATACTGTGAAGCTATTGTTCTCTGGCTGTCCTTTTGCCAAGGTACACTCTAAATTTCTCCGCAAATATCAACTCCCTGTATCCAAGCTTGAGGGGGGAGATGTCGTAAATTGCGCCATTAATGCAGTTTTGATATGGCCTTCAAATAATGATATGTGTGAAGATTTGGTCAGTTTTGCTTTCAATTTTGGAAATTTCTCACCTTCTGCAAATGGGTCTGATTCAATATCCACCCATTTGGGATAACGTAGCTGCCCTTGCTAATCCTGGTATGACCTCATCCCAATGTGACCCCCTCAGCCACTCTGTCTTCCTAATGAGTGATCACTGTCCCTTGTCTACTATTTAAAGTAGAATCATTTCTCCTAATAAAGACAAGTTTATCCACATTTGTGTTGGCTTTAATATTCTTCAAGCTTTTTCCTTTCCTTTTTTCCAAAAGGATTTTCACATCTTGTATTCCAGGAAATTAAGGTATGTGCCCTTAATTTTTCCCTGAAGGCTAACCCAAGGCTAGCTTTGAACCTCAAATCTTTTGTTATAAAGATTTCCTGTTGTGTCCTCCTTGATATTGTCCCTAGGAGTCAAACACAACAGGGCTCATAGCTAATGCCAAGGGCTGGCTAAATCTTTTGTATCCTGGCAGTTGGGATAGACTCCTGATGATAAATGGGTCAGATACCAAAGAGATGAGCTTGGCTTTTTTGTTGTCCGCTGCCTTATAAATGGCAACCTTGATGGCCCTTCCCAATAGCTTTGGAACCCTTAATTTATGCTCTGTACCTTCCCATCCTTTATCACTTGAGCCAGTGTTTATGTCTGTGAAGCCACATCAATATTATCTTCTCCCTTTTTCCTTCCCAGGTTGGAACCTTTGTTGCTGTTGGGAATCCATCCTGGGGTAGGTCTCAGAGAACTTGCAGGTGGGCAGCCCCCAGGCCCAGGAGGAAGGACCCACCACAGGACAGGGGCTAACTTTACAATGTAGAGTAGCAACTTCCCAAGAATGGCCCAGGGTCTGCTGGTGGGCACCATAGAATCTATTGAGCCAGTGAAGATGATGTACAGTAGTTTTAAAAGCTATGGCAACAACCAAAAATACCTCAGATTTAAAAGAAATGATTTCATATTTGAACAAAATCCAAGTTGTGCAAGATTCAGGATTCAATTAATTTAAAAAAAATCAGTTAATAAATGAACTGTCAAACAAAAAACAAAATTTCACTAGCCCATTATACAAAATTATAGCAAATATCAAGCAGTGTTGTTTAAACCATTAAAAAATGAACTGGCACAACAAGTGAGATGGATGGATGCTATTCCAGAGTATATTATAATCCAATCAGGATTCATATGAAGCACCAACAGAAGGACTAAAATGAAACAAAATTTGAGCAATCTAGAAGCAAAATACCACAAGCACAAAACAAAATGGAGTCACATAAGATGTGTAGTATGAGCAGCCTAAAATAGAAGTATAACAGTTTAACATCCAATCAACAGCTATTCAATTTAGGAACAGAGGCATTTGATTAATTTTCATGGCTCCTGATTTGTATGGAATGGTTTTGAGAACCTTCCAAATATGGACTTGAGATTATAAAAAAATAAATCATAAAATTTCAAACCTCTATTTTAGTGATTTTATCCTGGGTTTTTTACAATGGTTTTTACTAGCAACATTTTTGACAGCACCAGCAACCAAGCCAGCTTCAATGGAGGCTCAGAACGTGGAGGCACCTGTTTACACCCAAGCCTTTGAGGCGGGTAACAAGGAAGCTGACCTGGACCTGACCACCGACCCCTATGGCTTTGACTTGTTCAGTAGTCACATAGTGTCTAGCTCTGCCCCTGCTCCCATACCCACCCCTGCACAAGCTGCCCATCAACCAACCAATCAGGATGGCAACCTTGATTTAGAAAAACTTCCTGCCACCAGCCAACCTGCCCCCCTATAGCCAATCAGGCTTCAGCTCCCACAGCCCAGCGCCTCATGCAACAAATCATCACCACCCAAATCCTTCAGGAAATTTTGACACTGAACCTGCAGGGTCTGTCCTGGGATCAGATTGCTGACCAATTGAAATTTACCCAAGCCACAATAATGCGGGAATTTAATAGTTTAATGAATAAGGGGAATCTGATTGGCACGGCCAAGAAGCCAAAGAAGGCCCCTGAGTCCCAAATAACTGAGGCCTACCCAATCATGCTTGATCTCTTGCAGTGGGACCCCAAGCTTCCCTTGACCCAGGTCCAGAAGCAACTTGTACACCATGACATTTGGGTGTCTGTGCGCATGGTGCAGCTCTGGATGTATGGGAAGGTGGCATCAGTCCGTGTGCTGACCAATGTTGCCGGCAACCAATGGGATGGCACTGAGGATTCCTTGTATGATCAGGTCATTGAATCAACCCTGGTCCAATGCCTGACAAGTTTGTCTAATGATGACATCTTCATCTCCTACTATAAGCTATCAATAGCTTTCAGCAATTTTGGCAAGCAAGGAAGAGCCACCACCCAAAAAGGAAGGAAGAAGGTCAAGACAAGGACGTTCATTGGTGCGTTTCTGGCTATTTCAGCCAAGGGTTTTGTCTATTACCAGAAAACCCCAGGTTTCACCAATGGCTACAAGTACAGTCACATCCTTGGTGGATTACTTGACTCCTGGGATGGATCAAATTCAAAGCATTGGGTCTTCTTGAGCCACCAGATGAAGGGTAGCTCCACCGCCCTTGAGGCCATCCAGGGACACAGGCACCAGGCCTCAGTCTACCCTGCCAGCTATGCAGATATCCATATGGGTGATGTTGTGTTCTTCAACGTTGGAGACACAGTATGCAAGCGCTGCCCTCAGGCTTTTAATGATCTTTATCTTGGAGTCCTCAACCACAAGTCTCTCTTTGGTTGTCAGATGGTGGCAGACTTGTTTGCCCAAATTGTCTTCCATGTGAATATGGGCAACCAATCACAGAAGGACAAGCGCCTCCCACCCTGTACCACAGCCACCTATCAACCCATCCAGCCAATGACAGATGAGGAATATAACAAGTGTTATATAGCAGCCATCACGTGCAATCCTCCTACCACTACCCCCCACCTTCTAGCCCACCTACCTAATCCCAGACCCCCCAGGACAGCACTGCCTCTACGCCTTCCTTCCTGGGCTATTCTGCCTACTAGGCATCACTCTCCCCCAATAAACCCCCTGTTGCCAAACATTTTCTATTTATATTATATTTATTTTAAATTTCAATTGTTCATGTTCTCTTTGTTTATAGTTGGTTCTATTCTTTATGTTCAGCTTATTTCTATGAAATCATATATTTACTATGCCATGTATCTAGATCCATAACACAGCTATTTTTTAGCTCTTTACACAGCTCCTTGTGAAAATATTAACAACAATTTGGTGGTTGTCAAAATTTGAATTAGAAAATTATAGTGTTAACTGTTTTTAGATAAAGTTGTTACTGATCTGAATTCAAAACCTTAATGATAAACTTTAAGCCAATCAGGAGCCAAATGATAAAGTGATTGTTGTGACATAAAGGGTCATTCAATAATTCTTTGGTGCATGTGCGCTAATTAATATGATTGGCTGTTTGTTTTTCCATTGTGGCCATTGCTGCTGTGGCAAGTTGCTGGTGGACTAGTGCCCAATCAGCTGCTGGGTTAGCACTAGTCTATCAACAACTTGCCACAGCGGCAATGGCACACAATGGCAAAACAACCAGCCAATAATATTAATTAGTGCACATGCACCAAAGAATGATTGAATGTCCCTTTATGTCACAACAATCATTTTATCACTTGGCTCCTGATTGGCTTAAAGTTTATCATTAAGGTTTTGAATTCATATCAGTAACAACTTTATCTAAACACAATTAACTTATAATTTTCTAATTCAAATTTTGCCAACTGCTAAATTATTGTTAATATTTTCACAAGGGGCAGTGCAAAGTGCCAAAAATAATATGGCAATTAAGGAAACAATGCTGACACAAAGCAAACAACACATATTGAGTTAAGCGTAAAACATATACACAATGGGTAAAAAAATGAGATAATGTAGTAAATGGGAAAATAAACAGGAATAAAAAAAGAGGCAATAGTATCAGAATAACACAGAGTTTATTGGGATGAAAGCTACAAAAGCATATGGAAAGGTTAGTAAAAAAATCAATTAGAGAACTGGAGAAGCTTTTGAAGAATCTCAACTTGGCAATTGCCAAAATCAAAGACATTAACCGCAAGGTCAAGGCAAAAATCAAGGCTGCTGTCCTTACTGGGGACAAAATTGACAAGGTGTCTGACAAGGCACTTACAGCCAAGAATCCAGACACCCTCAAAACAACAATTGAACACCTTTTAAATGTCCATAAGACTGTTGTGGAAGGCCTTCACTTCAAGTCCATTGCCCTCTCTGTGCTGTCTGTCTGGGTTGACAACCCTGACATGTATGCAAATCTCAAGCCAGACAGAACCAAGGACACAGAATTGCCAGCGCAATTGCTTGTGTCAAGAATAGCTAAGCCTGCTGAAGCCGCCAGCAAGGAGGAAACACATGAAGGTAACCTAAAAAACATAATCAATAAAAATTCAAAATTCTTACTTTTTTTAGCAAACATAGACAGTAAAATCTTCCAGGTCCTGGTCCCCTTTATCCCTGTCACATTTTATGCCAACTACACTAATCATGTGGCTAGGCAGCTGTTTCTGTCCCCCCTGTCTTACAGGAGCTTGAAGACAGAATTCATGGGTTGTTCCCAATGACAAGGGACGCGCTAGCCGGGCTGACACATACCAAGGGGGCATCCAAGTGGGCAGTTACTGCCTACAAGAATGCCCAACTGGTCCGCCTGAACCCAGTATCCCTCAGTGGAGTTTACTGTGTAAACTCCATTGAGCTTGTTTGGGACGTCCTGGCAATGCTCTCATTCAAGAATATACCAGAGATGGGCAAAACCCATGTGGCTGTTTGCTTCTTCTTCCTGGTGGAGCATACACTCTCTTACCTCCTTGAGAACTTTGGGCGCACAGTGGGGAAATTGGCTGTTGTGTCTGCAACAGCCGTAAAGAAGACAAAAATCCTCCTGGCGGACTTTGGGTTGGTCTGGAGCACCAATGAGACAGGGATCCCACTGGCAATGGATCTTATCTCTGGCAAGACAAAACATTATAAGAAGAACAGCACAGTATACAACAAACTTTGCAAGTTTACTCAAGTCTTTGCTGGGCAAAGGCTTCACCGCATGGTTTACCTGAGATATCTTTTCTTCTTTGGGATGGACTCCAGCGTAGAGGACCTAGACAGGATCCTTCTCAGGATTGACAAGGCCTGGCACCCATTGGACGGGAAGAAGGTCCCCCCAGGTACAACTTGGTTGACTATGTAATCCAAGATGCCCTGGTCCTGGTGGGAATCTATGGGTTTGCAGCCCCAACAGAGAAGCTGCTCCTGTATTCTCACCTAACAATACTCCCTTTTACCAGCCAATGTGAATATTTTAATCAGGGTGTATCCACTGTCTACAGTGTGGTGGTGGAGGTTGTGCACCACCTCCATTGCCAGGTGGGTACATACCAAAGAACTCACTACAGGCGCTCTTATTAAATTCTCTCTTCCAATAAAGTTCATTAAAATTTATAGTATTTTTATTGTAATAAAATTTTCTAATTCTTATTTTAGCAAACAATTTTTTGCAAAATAAATCCCAGAGACTGTTTTCATAAAAGCATAACAATATACATTAATAAAATATATTTCTAATTTGTACATTTTACATTTAATTTTTTTAATTACATTTTTATATTTCTTTGATAAGAGTGAAATAAATATATTCACATAATCAAGT
The DNA here is from genome assembly GCA_014839935.2 of Entomophthora muscae. Taxonomy (NCBI): domain Eukaryota; kingdom Fungi; phylum Entomophthoromycota; class Entomophthoromycetes; order Entomophthorales; family Entomophthoraceae; genus Entomophthora; species Entomophthora muscae. Next base: position 46,080 of record QTSX02002991.1, on the reverse strand, counting down.
ATCAAGTGTTTGGGATAGCCTCAGATGCCATAATAAAAAATATCTAAAATAAATAGATTACTAACCTTCATTGATGGTCCTGCTGAATGTGATTGTGGGCTTAGAAGCTTCTAAATATAAAATTATAATTAATAAATCTTGAATAGTAAATAAGAAAATATAAAAAAATTGGACACACTAAGCCTTTAATTGATTGGCTGTTTGGCTAGGCATGCGGGAATGAACATATTAGCGTGGCCATAGAATTTGGCCACAGTCTCAGCTGGGAGGGTGTGGATCCTGGCCTGCAGCAAATCAAATAGGTCCTTGGTCCCAGTTGGGGTCCCTTGCTTGACAACTTTCTTGAGCCACCCAAAAACTTCCTCAATGAGATTCAGGAAGAGCAAATAGGCAGGGAGGAAGAGAAGGCGCCAATTTTCTGTGGCCAATTGCTGGGGGCCCACTGCAATGCTGTTGTCAATTGATGAAAATTCCTCAAGAATATCTGCCAGCTTATGGAGACCAACGTTATCCAGCACAATTACATTAGTGAAGCCCGGGCTTGTGCGCCTCAGGTGCTCCTGGACTAATTAGAGAAATGATAGGAAGGTCCGGCTATTGTGGGAGCCCAGTATCATTTGGTATAGCTTGACCCTCTTTGGACCAAGGAGAGCCACCATTGAGTAGGCTGTGGCACGGACTGCAGCACGCCAAGCCATCCCGTCATTGGAGCCTTTGGGGACATAGCCATATGCATTGCGCATAGACAAGGCAAATGCCAATTTGTCAATATAATAAAATTTGACCGTCCCCTTGGCTTTGAGGGCAGTGTACGCCTCTGCGTAGTTTTTCTGGACAACAATGTTGGCTGGGCTGTTTCTGTTGTAGGGAGATACCCCAAGCTTTTTCCAGGAAAAGCGCATCCCCTTAGGCAGATGGTAGTAAAAGGAAATTGAGGCCTCAACCCCAAAAGCGGACTTGACCATGGCCTGTATATTTGCCAGTTCAAGATGGCGGTCCCAGGTGATCCACTGGCGGATTGCCCATTTGTGCTCCTTGGTAAGCATGGTAGAAACACACAAGGATTTCTCCACGGCAAGGACACAACCAGCATTGATGAAGGTGTTGAATGTCTTGAAGGTGTACTTGGGATCCACCCCAACAAGAGCTGTGGCCACCTTGTAATCACCAGATTCCCGCATTAGCTTGAGCAAGATGATGTGTTTGATATCAGGGATGTGCTTCTGAGCGGGATTTGTGGGAGTTGGTGAATCTAGATCCTGATTGAAGACTGGCTTGCAAAGCATAGGCACCTTGGTATAGAAGGCTGCAACCTTTTTTAACACCAGCTGTCCCTCATTGGTTTGATAGAACTCAGGCTCCTTGTCCTCTTCCTGATTGCCATCACTTATGTAGGGCTTGTAGCTAGTATCAAGTACAGGCTTCACCTTCTCCAGCATGGCTGACGGGACCAACTCTTGGCAGTACACAACGTTGAACACATACAAAGTAAGTTCTACCTCCTTGTTTCTAACTGTTTTTGTTGTGGTAACCTTGGTGGGCTTCCGGGTCAGCTTGGGGACCCAAGGGCTGACGCTCTTCACCCTATCAGCTTGTGCTCCTTGAACTGGCTGTGTCAGTGCAGTGTTACTATTGAACTCTTCTCTCCCATCTTCTTTCTGAGTAGGCAATTGGGTTGCATTAACTCTTTTCTTTGACCTGTGGGGGCAACTGCAACTGCGGTGCACAACGGGTGTTTTGTCACACTGTTGTTGTGTACCTTCCATTTTAAAATTTAATAAAATACTATAAAAAACTTAATTGAGTAACTCCTTAATTTTAATTTTTGTTTTTATCTGAATATGGATATTTAATTAGAGTTTTTCCACCCAATATCCCAGTTATATATTTTTTATTTCTTAATTAGTTGTTTCTGGTTTTACCACACCCATTTTAGAATACCCAAAATAATTCCCACCCATTTTCCCAGATTTTACACCAAATTAAGCACCCAACACAATATTTTTAAATTTTATGTCTTGGATTGTGTGTCTTATTTTAGATACCTTAGTATCATTCTTGAGTACAATTCATTGCACACAACATTTGAGTGATTTTGTTTACATAGTGAGTTGCTATTGTGTTTTGCTTTTGGGTTGAGATTTGACTCACTGCGCTTGGGTGTATTTTGTCACCAATTCACATAGTAAACATATGTGTCATTATTTTTCTTGTTATGCCTAGGCACCAGATTGATTATTTTATAACTTAATCACATTATTCATATTTGAATTATTAAGAAAGCTTAAAATACAATCAATCCAAAAACTTTAATTGATATTGGGCTTAGATGATTTTTTTAAAAAATAAGTCATCAATTTTTGAATTGAAAATTGCAACTTATGGTATTACTGAAAATATCTTAAGTGCTACTATAAAGTACAAACCAAAAATATTTATGATGAGTTACATGGGAGAGTAATAGCAGCCCCAAAGCTATAAATGCTATTACCCTATCTTTGGCTCATCATAGATATTCTTAGTTTGTTTCAGAAAAAAGGTTGTTGTTTTTTAAAGACTGATAACTCTACTGTAAATTCAGATCCTAAACGTAAAAATGCGGGATTGCCAAATCCTTGGTCCAAATTTCAAATCACTTTTGCAGGAAACTCAGCTGAGTGAAAAATAAAATATTTAATAAAATCAAACATTTAATTTGAATTTTTTTGATTTATTTAAATTGTCAAATTTCAAATCTCTTGAGTAGATAACTCAACTAACAAAAGACAAAACTCAGCAAACAAATGCGGGATACATAAATCAGATTGTGGGATTCTAATGTACAATTTGAGATTTCCTGTATTTCAAACAAATCATAGACATCATGGAAAACTTAACAAATCTGAAATTGCGGGATTGTCAAATCCAAGAACCAAGTTTCAAATCATAATTGCAAGGAATTTGAAATAAATATAATTTATGGGTGTCTCAAAAAGGATGCTAAAGGATCTAGTTCAGATTTGTGCTGATTCTTTTAGGAATCATAGGCATTCTCAAAAGTCACCCTATTCCATTTTAGGATGGCTAAAATTTAGATACTTGATTACAGTAGATTTTAAAGAATGCTAAAAATAAAATAGAATTATATATTACAATCTATTTTTATCATGTTGCCTTTTCCTTAGTGTGTTGATAGTTCATTTGCTGTTGATAAGGTGTTTGCATTTAATTGGATAGTTTCACCTCCAGTTAAATGCAAACACCTTATCAACAGCAAATGAACTATCAACACACCAAGGAAAAGGCAACATGGTAAAAACAGATTGTAATATATAATTTTATTTTATTATTAGTATTTTTTGAAATCTACTGTAATCAAATATTCTTAATAGCAGTATATGAATACATAGTGCATTAAACTGATGGTTTATCTTTTCCTCTCCTTTCTTCCTTGAAAAGAAGTTTTGTTGGCCCCTTAGCTACGCCGGGGGCCAACAAACTTTTAAAAAAATTCTGCATCATCAGGAGAGTAGCTCATAAATCATTATATGAGTTTATGATTGCTATATTAGTGATTTAGAGTGAAGAATATTGCATCATTTATAGTTTAGACAATTTTACATTTCACTTAATTTCATTTCTAAACATGGTTGTTGAGATTGTATTTTCCATTTGATTTTATCCAGAGTGGAGCTTCCTGATTTGGATTGACTTGTCCTAGTTTCTTACTTTACATTCAATTTGGATTCCAGTTCCTGCAATTAATATCTGATTTTACTAGTGGAATTCAAAAGTGATTTGAAATTTGGTATTTGGATTTGACAATCCCGCAATTTAAAAAAACATAGTAAACTTAATGAAAAGGGTTGATGGATTTGAACGCTTTAATCTGATTCCAGTTAATTCATTTTGTCCATTAGAAATATGCAGTTTGACTTGAACTTTGCAAAGTGTCTATGAGTTCCCGCATTTTTAAAAATTCAAATAAAAATACAAAGAATTCAATTTAATTAAAAAAAGGCTATCCTGCAAAAGTGATTTAAAATTTGGACCAAGGATTTGACAATCCTGCATTTTTACGTTTAGGTTCTGAATTTACAGTATTTAAAATACACCCTCTAGTAAGTTGCCCTATTTCATGAACTTGTCCCAATACACCACTAGCACCTTCTGATATTTTGTTTCTCTGGTATCATCACGTGATTTCAAATGATAAGTTACCTCAGAATATTCTGATAAACTTTCAAATGCTAGAGGTGAAGTATATAACTTCCCATCTTTCATCAAATAAGACTGATTAATGCGCAGATTTTTAACTTTGAGATCTCTTTTTATAGGCCTAACTTTTCTTTCATAAATATAAAAGAATGACTTTTGAGAAACATTTGAGCCTGATAGCACTGATTTATATAGCTCTTTTCTTTTTTCTTCTTGGTCAAAAATATTTTTAAGATCATTTATATTTTTAATATAAAGCTCATTTTCTTTTTTCTTTAACATTTTTGATATTACACCAAAGTGACCATCAACAATGCTTTTTCCATGACATTCAACAAAATAATTATATTTTATAGAGCCCTTAATATATTTAGGTGCCTCTTTAAATAAGCAATATAAAAAGTCATATGATCTAAAATGATTTTCATTATCAGTCCACACTTTTATATTTTTATTTTTTTTAAATCTGTCTAATTCAAGAAGACTTATTAGACATTCACCTGAAAATAAAGAATCATGTGATAATATTTGAGACAAAAAATCATGATATTCATATTTAATTTGATTGTTTTCTTTAAAAACTAATTTAAACCCTAATAATGAGATAGGTTTTTTTGAATAAAAACAATTATTGGTCTCAATTGGACCACTTCCAACCTTTAAGTTTTCTTTATAATCTATAACTACAACACAAGACTTATCATATAATTTGTTAATATCTTTTTTATATTCCATATTTTGATGAACATAAAAGTCTTGGTGCTGCTTAATAGTCTTTAAGTCATTGTCTATAGATTCTGGTAATGGTAAGTTTTTAATTTCACATTCTTCCTTCTTTTTTTCTAGTGAATTTTTTAAATTACAAATATTGCACATATCAGTTTGTTTTTACTTTTTAATATATTTTTAGAGATTAATTTATAGTAAGTAGAAATTGAAACTGAAACCGAAATTTCATTTTTTATTTTCATATTTTCATATATTTCTTTTTTTGTTTTTAAGAGAGAGTATTTTATTGCAGTTGAGTACTGTAAATTCAGAACCTAAACGTAAAAATGTGGGGTTGTCAAATCCTTGGTCCAAATTTTAAATCACTTTTGCAGGCAACTCAGCTGAGTGAAAAATAAAATATTTAATGAAATCAAACATTTAATTTGACTTTTTTGGTTATTTAATTTGGCAAATTTTGAATCTCTTGAGCAGATAACTCAACTAACAAAAGACAAAACACAACAAACAAATGCAGGATACATGAATCAAAAATGCGGGATTCTAATGTAAAATTTGAGATTTCCTGTATGTCAAACAAATCATAGACATCATGGAAAACTTAACAAATCTGAAATTGCGGGATTGTCAAATCCAAGAACCAAGTTTCAAATCATAATTGCAAGGAATTTGAAATAAATATAATTTATGGGTGTCTCAAAAAGAATGTTAAAGGATCTAGAGTGGATTTGTTCTGATTCTTTTAGGAATCATAGGCATTCTCAAAAAATTACCCTATTCCATTTTAGAACGGCTAAAATTTAGATTCTTGATTACAGTAGATTTTAAAGAACGCTAAAATAAAATAGAATTATATATTATAATCTATTTTTATCATGTTGCCTTTTCCTTAGTGTGTTGATAGTTCATTTGCTGTTGATAATTTGATTTTGTTTAATTGGATAGTTTCACCTCCAGTTGCCTCTCAAGACCAGCTGGTCTCAGGGAGGCAACTTGATTTCCTATTGCCAAGGCAACTGGAGGTGAAACTATCCAATTAAACGCAATCACATTATCAACAACAAATAAACTATCAACACACCAAGGAAAAGGCAACATGGTAAAAACAGATTGTAATATATAATTTTATTTTATTATTAGTATTTTTTAAAATCAACTGTAATCAAGTATCATTAGTAGCAATACATGAATACATAGTTAGTAAACTGATGGTTTATCTTTCCCCCTCCTTTCTTCCTTGAAAGGAAGTTTTGTTGGCCCCTTGGCTACGCCAAGGGCCAAAAACTTTTAAAAAAATTCTGCGTCATCAGGAGGGTGGCTCATTTATTCTTATATGGATTTTTGGTTGCTATATTAGTGATTTAGAGTTCAGAATATTGCATCATTTCCAGTTTAGACAATTTTGCATTTCACTTAATTTCATGTCTAAACATGGTTGTTGAGATTGTATTTTTCATTTGATTATATCCAGAGTGGAGCTTCTTGATTTGGGTTGATTTTTCCTAGCTACTTACTGTACATTCAATTTGGGCTCCAGTTCCCGCAATTATTATTTGAGTTTACTAGTGGCATTCAAAAGTGATTTGAAATTTGGTTCTTGGATTTGACAATCCTGCAATTTCAAAAAACATAGTAAACTTAATGAAAATGGCTGATGGATTTGAACACTTCAAATCTGATTCCAGTTAATTCATTTTGTCCATTGGAAATATGCAGTTTGACTTGAGCATTGCAAAGTGTCTATGAGTTCCTGCATTTTTAAAAATCCAAATAAAAATACAAATAATTAAATTTAATTAAAAAAGGCCATCCCAAAAAAGTGATTCAAAATTTGGACCAAAGATTTGGCAATCCCGCATTTTTACGTTTAGGTTCTGAATTTACAGTATTCACTCATTTCTTTTTCAATATCTTTATAGCTTTTTTCAGGCACTTTTTTTGTAAACTGGCTTGTTTCAAAAGAATTTCCAGAAAATTTTTAATTATTTTTTAATTATTTCTTTTTTAATGAATAGTTCTTATTTTTTTGGCTTTTTTGTTTAAGCTTACATTTTTATTTTTATTTATTTTTCTTGAGTATTCAAACTCACTTTTGGTTATATTAACCCCCATATCATTAAGCTTTTTTAAAGAGTAGCTGGATGTAATCAAAGATCACAAGGCTGGGAGGTGCTTTTGGGGAGAAGATTTCAGGAGATCCTTTAAGTTTTCAATGAACTCATTGTTTTTTATTTTGAATTGTTGGAAGGAATGGAGATCTCCCAAATTCAGTTTGAGTAAGGAAGTGCTTGATGAAAGTATCAAGATCATCACCAGCAATAAAGAGGAATGCCTTTTTTAACATTGCAATTCTTTCTCTTTTTGTTGAAGCTCCCAAGGGAAAAAAGGGTAGCATGGCAGAAGTAAATTTAACTGAAGACATGGTAGTATTTTGAATCTGTAATTAGGTCAGATATCTTAAATGTGCCTTAATGATGGAGTAGTTCTGATCAGAGTGTGGCCTTTGAATGGGGTCTTTTGGATTAAAAGCTTTTTTGGTGCTTTAGTTCTTATAGACCAAGCTAAATGACACCATTCTGAAAGAAACGGCTTTATAGCTTTCACTATAGTTTGAACTTTAATTTATGTTTGTAGAATTAATTAAATACCCAGTTTTTATGCACAAGTGATATATGTCAAACAGCTAAGCATTATTATTACATCATATTCTCTTTGTAATCAATGCAAATCAATTAAAATGATGTCTTCACTTAACTGTAACTCTTCTGCATGTTTTTAAAATAATAAAATATCAAAGAATTCCATTTAAAGAATGCTTAATTTGAGATTCAAAGCTCACTTGAACCTTAAAATTAACCTAAACAGTGATAAAAATATTTTAACTTCAAACTACCATAAAATCCTAAAGAATTGAGCTTTTTGAATAAAATAAAATGCAAGAATAAAGCTCTCAATCTTATCTTCAATTCAGTCAAATAAAAAGTATATATTAATTAATAAAAAAATTAAATTTTTATCTTAAAACAATCTATTTTATTTCATTATCAAAATAATATACTATAATCTGGCATATGCTCTTTTAAATTGCTTTTGCTTTGATATTCAATATAGTATATATATTAATTTTTAACACTAATAGGAAGATAAGATTCTTAGCTTCATTTTGATAGCTTACAGTGTGAAAAAATATCAAATATTTGTTGAGTTATTACTGTTTTAAATATAAACATTTGTAATTTGATTTTTTTCAAAATCAAACTGTGTTATGCTGCAACTTGAGCAGCATGTGTATTAGAAAATTTCCTAATTCCTAAAATAATGACCCATATGTACACCAAAAGTTAACTCACACCATTTAGTTTGTGAATCAATGTATTTTGGATTGTAATTTGAATAGTTTTGCTTTGCGCATGAGCACTTCTTTGCTGTGTTGACCCATTTCGCCCATTAACGCCAAAAACCCCTGTTAACAGAGTGTAAATTTTAACTTGATAGTTGGATTTTGTTCAAATCTGAAATCATTTCATTTAAATCTGAGGTATTTTTGGTTGTTGCCATAGCTTTTAAAACTACTGTATCAGCAGGCTGCCGTAAAAGAGTAAAACTGAGCGTAGCACAGCTTTGCCCTTTGGCAGCCCACCTGGCACACATTTCCTTTTACCAAACCATATCTGATAAAACTTATTATCTTTAGCTAAATATTTACTTGTTCCTATCAATAAAAAACCTTTTAAAAAAGAAAATTTTAAGCAAGAGACTTGGGGCCGGATTTATGCAGACTGTCTAAAAGAAAACTAATCATGGACAATGTGAATGATTTGCTTGCTTTTGACAGTCTGCTGATCAGTACGCTTGTGGCAGATCCAGGTCCAACCAGTCCATCCTGCCATTATCCTGCCCTTTACTCTTATTCCCATTGCCCTCCTTTGGAAAAGCTTTGAAGAGCTTTGTCTCCAGAGAGACAATTTTATGGGACAATGCTTTTTTATCATCCCGCCAACGGACCATGATCTCAACGCTCTTTTCCTCCCTTGCCCTTAAAGCCTCAATTTCACAATTTGCCTTTGCTTTCACCTGTTGTAAGATTTTATCCCATCCCACTAACAGGTTCCAGGAATTCCACGCATAGATTTGGTTTCCTTGGGCGGGAGTCCCTTCTTTTGCAAAGTAATCATAGTATAACTCTTCAAAAGCAGCCTTTACCTCCACCAAAGACTCATAGGCACAGTCTTGGTGACCTCCAGGCTTGCCCAGACTTCCTCCAACAAACTTGTAGGAACCTCTTTCCTGGCAGTAGCAGTTTCCACGCAAAGTACTCCAAATTTAGCCCTTTCAAAATTTAACAAAGAAGACATAATAATTGAAAGGATAGTTGAGGGGAAAGCGTCAAGATTGACAATATAAATTTATTAAAGTGTAGCTGTTTTCACTTATATACTATTTGGGGCATATTCAGCTGAAACCCCCTCTGGTTCCTGAATCAACCTATGATTCATCTCACGTGATCTATGACATTTGAGTCATCTGAACCCAGATCTTTACCTAAAAGATCACCATTATTTCTCAACCTATGAGAATTAATCTACAATGAGAATGAGTCACCTGATGCCATTCATCTCAATGTATTCATTCAGCATGGAGCTTCCCCAGCTCCCAGCATAAAACCCTGTAAAATCACGTATTCCAGATCCAAACTATCAATGTTCTAACTGGGAACCAGCTGATAAATCCTAAATACCTAAGCATCATTCAACCTTCAAGGGGAATTAACTGGTTTGAGACACCCAGTCTCCAAGATTGATTCAACCAATCTTGCCTCATTTTTGTCAATTAGTACAGCCTAACTAACAAATTACATTCTGTTCTTTTATTAAATATAGATACCAAGTTTCCAGGAATCTTTATCTGAAGAATTCCAGTCAACCTATCCACATAAAATAAACAGCAAAAACAGAACAACTTTATATTTTGGAGTATTTATTCTTCTAAATACTTAACAGTGACTGTTGTACAATCACAAGGCCCCTTCCTTCTCTTCAGGGGAATCAGCCTCATCTTCCAGGACCTTAATTAGCTCTAATTCCCCATGGAGCAGCCCAAGGAATTTAGGATGAACACAGGACCATTCTTCTCCTAGGGCAGCTCCAACTCCTTGAATTAGGTAGTTTGGCCCTGGACTGACTGAAATAATCTTCATAGGACCTACCCAACGTTGAAGACCTCTTCTAGGGTGTTTTCTCAGCGCCTTTAATCAAACCACACCAGATCTCCAACCTGGAAATGATCACAGGGAAGTACTCCAGGCTTTGATTCCATTTGGCAGCACGTCTCTCTCAAACCCGCTCTCCTTTACTCCTTGCCTTGGAAAATAAATTCTGCATCTTGGCTGTATGCTCCTCTACAGCATTTTCATAGGAATTCTTTTCCACAAACTCCCATTGACCAACCTCAGTGCTTGTGGTAGTCTCCTGGCCATACAACATCCAAAATGGAGAGAACCCAGTAGTATCATGGGGCATTGTATGGTATGCCATGACACTCATTGCCAGGTGATCTTTCTAATGGGTTGTTGCTCCATGAGCCAACTTCTCCATAATACGTTTCAGGGTTCCAATGGTTCTCTCGGCTAAACCATTTGTCTTGGGATGATATGGAGCTGAGGTTAGCTTAGAAATGCCCCATTTCAAGCATTCCTTAGTTAGTGCTGGTCCTAAATAAGGTGGTTTGTTATCAGTGAGAACTTTCTCAGGACATCCATGCCGTGCTATTATTTCTTCTCGGAGAAACTTAGCAATTGCAACACTTGTTTCCTTAGTCAGTGCTCAAACTTCTACCCATTTTTTAAAAAGAATCAATGGCCACCACAAAGTATTCTTTCTGACCACTTGCTAACGCAATATGACCAGTATCCATTGAGAGCAACTCAAAAGGATAATGTGATATCACAGACTTGAGCTGCACCTTGGATTTTGACGCTGAGAACTTAGAGCAAATATCACATTCTTGCAAAATCTGAAGGACTGTAGCTCTCATCTCTGACCACCAGTACTGAGCTTTTACTGCTTGCCATAGCTTCTCATATCTGAGATGACCTCCCCATTGAACATGAAGATCTCTAACCACTTGTAGACGCTTGGATTTCTCTACATAAATCCTATTCCTCAATAGAGCTCCCTGGGCTTCTTGTGTCTCAACCTCTCCACCAGCCAACAGCGCTTGGGATAATAATTCAGGAATCTGATTTTCTAACCCTGGACAGTAGATAATATCATAACCATATCCAGAGAGCTTCTCTGCATATAGTTACATTTGTCCTTGTAAGTCTTCCTTGGTCCAAATTGCTCTCAAAGCGGCATGGTCAGTGACAATAATAAATGGCATTCCTAGGATATATGTCCTAAAATGTTCCACCGCCCACACTATTGCTAACCCTTCACACTCAGTAGCCGAGTATTTCCTTTGAGTAGTTCCCAAAGTCTTAGAACCATACGCAACAGGATGTTGGGATAACTTTGATTCTCCTTCTTGAGTAAGAACGGCACCAAGACCAGTTGAACTTGCATCTGTCTCAATGTAGAACAACCTTGACCAATTAGGGAATCTTAATATGGGGGCCTCAGAGAGTTTCTTCTTTAGCTCCAAAAATCTTGACTCTTGCTCTTGTCCCCAAATAAATTGGGTGTTCTTCCTTGTTAACGCAAACAATGGCTCTCCAAGTGCAGAGCAATTAGGTATGAATCTCCGGTAGAAATTCACTGACCCCATAAAACCCCAAACCTCTTGGACTGACTGTAGTGACCTCATACTCAACAACGGAGTAACTCTCTCAGGACTTGGTTTAATCCCTTGAGATTTCATGACATGCCCTAACACTTTGACCTCTTGACAAGCAAGCTTAGTCTTAGATACACTAATCTTCAACTTTGCTTTCTCAATCCGGTGAAATACTTGATCAAGATCCTTTAGATGTTGTTCCCAGGAAGGGCTATATATAGTTATGTTGTCTATATATACCAAAACACACCTAGGCTGAAGTCCTGTCATAATCTGGTCCATTACCTGCTGAAACACAGCACCTGCTATCTTCATTCCCAATGGCAAGACTTTCCATTGATACAAACCGTCAGGTATAGAGAACGCTGTAACCTCCTTAGACTTCTCATCAATTAACAATTGGTGATAACCCTTAGTCAGATCCAATGTGGTGAACCAAGAAGATCCAGCCATGGCGTCTAGCTGGTCTTCAATACAGTGCATTGGATAGGCATCATTTACAATATCCTTATTCACCATTTGGAAATCAATACAAACATGTATATTCCCATCTGGCTTTGGGACACAAACCATTGGAGCTGAGTAAGGACTGATACTTTCCTCAATCAGATTGGCTCTCTGCATTTTCTCCACCTCTTCTCTAATTGCAGCAACTGCAGCAGGACTACAACGGGGTACATATCCTTTGTACGGCTTCCCAGTCAACGTTTTTATGACATAGGGGGGACCAGTTCTCCCCACATCATATTTGTCCAACAAGAAACAACTACTCCATTTCCACACCAGAGTATACAATAGGGTACCTGGTGCTTCACTTGGACATAGTATGTGGGTTAAATTGTTGAAGGGCACACAAACATAAGAGACGGTAGGTTTATTTATTGTGACTTCTCCAACTATGGGCATCCAAACTCCAATACACTGACCTTGCTGAATGTCCACAGGAATTGCACAAGTGTTAAAGAACTTCCAGGACTTGAGGAGTTCACTATTTGATCCATTCTCAAATACCGCCACATTTGAGGATATATGATGGGGTAATTCTGGGATAATTTGTCCTCCATGAGTTCCACAATTGAAAACTACTGGTTTCAACCAGGAAATTCTCTTTGGTGGAATGGAGCAATGTTCCTTGGCGTAGATGATCACTGACTGAACATCTTCTGGATCTGGCAGAATTGTCAGCTGTTGATAAGCGTACTCAACTCCTTCATGAACCAAGACATTCTTGACGGCGTCCAGGCTCACCTTGGCCTCAACAATCCAAGTCATCCCAAGCAGAACATCAAATCCTGCTCCTGGTAAAACTACAGCAGAAGTCTTGACCATGGTATTTTTCCATTTTACTACCACCTCATCAAACACATCTTGTTCAATAGTGATAACCCCATCTGCAGAAGATAAAGTCAAAGTGACCAATCTTGATGGGTCCATACCATGTTTACAGACAAAGTTCTTTGATACTGCTACCCCAGCGCAACCTGGATTGTATACTGCCTTTGCTGGGATACCATCAAGCAAAATATCCAGAAGGATAACCCCTTGCAATGCCCACACAAAAGGTTTTGCAATCAATAATGCTGGCATGCTCTGGGCCACCTTCTTACGCCATTTCACTTCTTTGAGCTGATCCACGCTCAACTGGACCCGCACAGGCTGCCACGTAATTTCCCTGTCTTCTTTCATACCCAAGTGCACATCCAATATACACTCATCTGGAGAGGCGTCTGGACTTTCCTCAGGCAGAGTTGAACAAGAGACATCAATTTCCTGTACAGGTGGCTCCACTGGTTCACTGGCGCTTTTCCTGTACTCCTTCAAGGCCTTTCCAGATCAAAGTCTCATTCTCTCATTTTTCTCTGAATCACCAAGCTCAGGTTGGGAGACACCTAAGCCCATCTTTCTTTTCCTGAGTCTTTAAACATAAGGTCAGGATGTTCCTTATCAAATTCTGCACAATTGGGACATTTTCCAGCAAAATGGCCATCTTTCCCACAGATCCAGCATCCCTTTGCCATAGGAAACTTACACGCCCGTTTAAATCTAGACATGTGATCTTTATTTGAGGGACTTCTAGGACGTCTGGTTCTCTCAGAAGACCCTTCCCCTGCAGCCACATGAGCTCCTACTCTTGAGCACAGAGCACTGTGGGGAGGACCACCAATATCCCATTCCATTTGAATGACCTTTTGAACAAGTTTTGACCATGATAACTTCTCACAACGCAGCATAGAAGCCTTAGTTCTCAACCCAGGCCACATTTCAGTGAAGAAAGCATCCTCCACCAGATCCTTATTGTGTTCCACATCCACAAAAGCTAGGAACGCTTCCATTTTTGAAATATACATTGACACTGTTTCATGGCCAGCTTGAGTAATGTCTCAGGCTTTCTGCAGAGCATTCCCAGGTCTGAAGATTACTGTATAACTGGTTCAAAATTCCTCCAACAATGTGGTCCAATTGTTGCCTTTACGTCTTTCAAACCACTTAAAGCAGGCAGGGCCTGCAAGGACTTCCAACCAATGGTGTTTCTCATCATCCTCCAGACCAGAGGCTTGGATAAGGAATCCCTCTAGGAAAGTGTTTCCTTTCTTTGGATTTCCAGAAAATGGTGACATTTTGGCAAGCATAGACTGGACTCCTTTCACCATGGGTTTTTTCTGCCCCTGTGTTGGGCTCTGTGGCGGAACCAGGTCCAACCAGTCCATCCCGCCATTATCCTGCCCTTGACTCTTATTCCCATTACCCTCCTTTGGCAAAGCTTTGAAGAGCTTTGTCTCCAGAGAGACAATTTTATGGGACAATGCTTTTTTATCATCCCGCCAATGGACCATGATCTCAATGCTCTTTTCCTCCCTTGCCCTTAAAACCTCAATTTCACAATTTGCCTTTGCTTCCACTTGTTGTAAGATTTTATCCCATCCCACTAACAGGTTCCAGGAATTCCACGCATAGATTCAATTTCCTTGGGCGGGAGTCCCTTCTTTTGCAAAGTAATTGGAGTATAACTCTTCAAAAGCAGCCTTTACCTCCACCAAAGACTCCTCAGGTACAGTCTTGGTGACCTCCAGGCTTGCCCAGGCTTCCTCCAACAAACTTGTAGGAACCTCTTTCCTGGCAGTAGCAGTTTCCACGCAAAGTACTCCAAATTTAGCCCTTTCAAAATTCAACAAAGAAGACATAATAATTGAAAGGATAGTTGAGGGGAAAGCGTCAAGATTGACAATATAAATTTATTAAAGTGTAGCTGTTTTCACTTATATACTATTTGGGGCATATTCAGCTGAAAACCCCTCTGGTTCCTGAATCAACCTATGATTCATCTCACGTGATCTATGACATTTGAGTCATCTGAACCCAGATCTTTACCTAAAAGATCACCATTATTTCTCAACCTATGAGAATCAATCTACAATGAGAATGAGTCACCTGATGCCATTCATCTCAATGTATTCATTCAGCATGGAGCTTCCCCAGCTCCCAGCATAAAACCCTGTGAAATCACGTATTCCAGATCCAAACTATCAATGTTCCAACTGGGAACCAGCTGATAAATCCTAAATACCTAAGCATCATTCAACCTTCAAGGGGAATTAACCGGTTTGAGACACCCAGTCTCCAAGATTGATTCAACCAATCTTGCCTCAGTTTTGTCAATTAGTACGGCCTAACTAACAAATTACATTCTGTTCTTTTATTAAATATAGATACCAAGTTTCCAGGAATCTTTATCTGAAGAATTCCAGTTGACCTATCCACATAAAATAAACAGCAAAAACAGAACAACTTTATGTTTTGGAGTATTTATTCCGCTAAATACTTAACAGTGACTGTCGTACAGTCACAACGCTCTTGTTGTATCTGTCCTTGGATGAAGGACACTTGACTGGGAGTCAAGATTTTGCATCATGGGAGAAGAAGTTTTATTGTTAATATGCATGTAGGGTTTGAGAGAGGACTGTATGAGGACAATCCTAAACTACCAATTGGGTTGTTGTAAAGCAGGCAGGTGTCTTGTTGTCCAACCCAGGGGAGATAACTTCTTTTACTGCAAGTATTGACAAGGCTTTGCCCAATACTCAGATACTCTTACTATTAACCGGCTTAGTGGTGATACACAACAATAGAGAATAGAGTGTCTCTATTGCACTAAGTTTATTTTGTCCACTCTCTAATTAGGAGAGCACCTTATATAGAGTGGAAAGCCCTCTTGCCAGGATTAGCATCTGGTGCTTCTAACTCTTATTAGCATGTCCACTGTTCCCCAGACTGCCAATTACAACCCCCAGAGTTAGGTATTCATGCTGTGCTGGCATGGGATCACAATTGATTGCTGGACCTCATGTATGTATAACCAGGTCCCTGCAGCATCTGGTCCATTGTTCATGCACTTGGAGTATTTGGTTACCCTTTCAAAGGTAGCTTGCATTATGCATTTGGCAGGTGTTTGACCTTCTGTATATAGATGATTCTCAAGAATTCTTCCCAGATGCAATAAAGTTTGGCAGTTGCACGTCCCATGGGAATATTCTGGCATGTTCCTGAACCCTCAATCTGTTAATCTTGACATCAACCAATCAGATCAGGCTTTGGAGTAAAGGCCACATTTCAATTACCTGAATCTATCAGTTGGATCAAATCAGTACTCTAATCAGCTATGATGACAGAGTGCTGCTTAGGTGTTGGCAGCCTATGAACCAGATGAATGATGGTTCAGTCTACCTTATGACTCAGGATTCCTGACACTGGGTAAGGGAAGAAGTGAATACCATATGTTTTTTACAAATCATTTGCCTCAGTTGGCTTACAAGAACTCTGGTAAGGATGTGTATAGGGTTGTGTAAGAAGCCCTCAGACGGCTTATAAATCCTGCTCTGGGTATGTGTTTGCCTTCTGTCTGGCCACAAGCTTCTGGTCCTTGCTGGGATCCTGATCAGCTGACCTTCAAAGACCTGATTGGCTGCAGCAGTTTCATAACCTGTTGAGATAAACGGACCATCTTGGCTGAGAACGAAATAAACTCAGTTTAAGACAAAACAGAAGAGAATCCAAATACACTGTAGTTTGACATGCATTCCTTGGGTTTTAACTCTGGTTTAAGCCGAGTTGATCCGTTCTCAACTGAGATGATTTTGTTTATCTTAACAGGTTATAAAACTGCTGTACAAAAAGGGTGTAGCGTTTAAAAGAAGGCAGAATCATGATTTTTTCTGTGCAGCTGGTCTCTTGATGTACCCTGACTGGGTATGGATGGAGACTACTGATAGGTACCCAAACATAACACTGACTATGAAAGTTATTTTTCAGTCCCATGAAGATCACTTTAATTAAAATACGCTATTGGAGGTGTGCAGTGTTGATTGGGAGTTGAGCCAGGCCACCTGACCTCACTGGCAATATACATCCCAGGATTTACCAGTGGTAAATGTATATGATTTGCTGGCAACAAACAGGTTGGGTTTATTGACAGATAATCCCTTCAGATCGATTATAAGATGGGTATCGGTTCACTGTTGATTGGGGAGATTTGCTGGTGGTAAATCCCTCTAGCTTATTAATTGGTGCAAGAAGTGACCATCGTTATCTCTGCTTGGACAGGGATCGTTAAGTGGACCTGACTGAAGGATCAGTAGGGATCTGCTGACAGAAAATTACCAATTTATAAGATTTGCAGGTGGAAAATCCCTATAACAATCCTACCAACTTAATCATTGTCTACTGGTTGTTTATAAAAGATATCTTCCTTAAGTGAATATGAACCATCATTAATTTGGCTGACTATCATTGATAGTCAACCATTAACAGCTTCACACTTATCTAAAAGAATACTTGAAGTTATATAGAATTAGATATAAGAGATAGATATTGAAATTAAATAAAAATGAAGGATAATACAGCAAGGTTTTAGTCTGTCACATATTGATTTGGTTTGCAGTTGATAAAGGAAGGAAATGGGTTTAAGTTGTTAATGTATGTGGTGATTTTTCTATGATTTCAGAACCAAGTCTAGATCCAGCCAGCGTAATAACTTTAATTTGAGCAATGAATAAAAACAGTGCATGGGATCTTATGATTAAAGAAGTGTAATTATTAAACAGCCACAAACTAGATTTGGAAAAAGGTTGGTGAACCCCTTACATTGCTAATCATAGCTTGGCAGATGACCCTTTAAAGAACATAAAGAAGATTCAAGCATTTAGCTGGTTTGGCAAAGATAAAATAAAAATAGGCTCTAGAAAGATATTAAAGGGCAGGTTTAAAATAAAGGGCACATGCTAATCTATATGGCGTAAAGGTCCCACCCACAAACCAAGTCTATAAAAAGAACTGATTTGGCCATGCAGGGCGGGACCAGCACGCGATCTGGGCCCCAGGACCCCTGAATTGAGCCTTAATCTTCAAGGAAGAAGTAATTGCCGGCCAACTTTTGCTCACGATCCTTGGCAGATTCAGACTTATTGATTCTGGGGCGGAAGTTGGTAGGATCACGGCGGAAAGTGATCTCAAGGGACTTGAGGAAGTCATTCATACCCTTGAGTAGAGGCTGAGGGCTGTTGGCCAGTGCCTTGACTGAAGGTGTACCCTCATAAACAACCACTCGATCTGCCAAGTATGTTGCCATAATGAAATCGTGCTCTACTACGAAGGCCGTCTTCTTGGAATGGAGAATGAAGCGCTTGATGACCTTGGAGGCGACGATACGCTGCTCTGAATCAAGGTAGGCACTGGGCTCATCGATAAGGTAAATATCGGCAGGCTGGCCAAGGGCAAGAATAATAGCAACACGTTGCAACTCACCCCCTGACAAATTTCCAACCTAAACGTTAGACAGATTCAATTCTAAATTACCTCTTGGTCAAGCAGCGATTCAACGTTCAAAGGCTTAACGACGTCAGTCTGGAACTGAGGATGCATGAAAGCAGCCTTGATCTTCTTAATGAACAGCATTCTAACAGTACCCTGGAACTTTGGTGAAATCTTCTGGGGCTTATAGCTGACATGAAGCTTAGGAACCTCTTCGTCATTGTCAGGCTTTAGAAGGCCAGCAAGCAAGCGGATGAAGGTGGTCTTGCCGGTTCCGTTCTGACCCAACATGACGATGATTTCGGAATCAGTGAACTGCCCCTTCTTCACTTCCAAAGTAAAGTCACCCATCGTTTTATGCATAGTGGGATAGCTATACATGCGATTTCTCTCAATATCATCCTGGACATCAGAGGCCTCAACCATACGGAAAGTCAAAGATTCTTCACGGAAACGCAGATTCTCAGTGGGGACTACACCATCCAAGAAGACATTGATTCCTTCACGAACGCCATAGGGCAAGGTGACCACACCGTAAACACCAGGAATACCATAAAGCACGCAGACGTAGTCCGAAAGATAATCCAAAACACTAAGATCGTGCTCTACTACGATGACGTACCTATCATGTTAGCAAGAGTCTGACCATCCACTTACACTTTGGGGGCTAACAAGGAACGAATAGTGCGAGCGGCATTAAGTCTTTGCTTCACATCCAAATAACTTGAAGGCTCATCAAACATGTAACTAAAACAGTAAGCATTGATTGGAATGCATGGTTACATATCAGCAAGTTGAACACAAGTCATGGCAATAGCAAAGCGCTGAAGTTCACCACCTGAAAGCTGACCAACCTCACGCTTCAAGACCTCTTGTAGGTCTACGATATTATAAGCTGAAGAAGAAATGGCAAAAGTTACCAAGAGCTTCAATCATATCATCTACATTGTTCCTCTCGGTCTTGGCATCAAGCAAGATTTTAACTTGAGTATCAGTTTGGCCTTTGAGAGCTCTGGGGATATGGTCGACGTATTGAGGCTTAATAATGGCCTTTGACAAGTGTAAATACAGGCATTAAAAATATGACCAACCTTGAGATTGTCTTCCAAGATCTTAGTAAAATAGTTCTGAAGCTCAGAACCACGGAAATACTTTAGAATCTCTTGCCAGTCTGGGGGACTCTATTGAGCTTGAGATAAGTATCAATGATAAATAGAATTCGATATTGTCGTAAAAAACCTACACTATATTTTCCAAGATTGGGCTTCAACTTGCCTGCAAGAACCTTAAGGGCAGTTGATTTGCCGATACCGTTAGTTCCTACAAGACCCAGAACACTCCCAGCACGAGGCTCAGGGAGACGATGCAACTTAAAAGAGTTGGCGGAGTAACGATGAGTAGTATTTTTCTCAAGATTGGTAGGTAAATTGATGATGTGGATGGCTTCGAAAGGGCACTTTTTGGGGCAAATTCCGCAACCAATACAAAGATCTTCGCTGATGAGGGCAATTTTGTCAAGCGAGGTAACTTCAATACAAAGTTTGCCTGAAATAAAGTTGAGCTAATTGAAGAAAAAAGCTTATGAAAAAATCAATTACCCATGCGATTGACAGGACAACTTTTCTTGCATTCCTGACGACACTTCTTGGGCTTGCAACGATCTGTGTTGACGATGGCAATACGAGTTAAACGGTCACTCATTTCAGATCAGATGCTGAAAAATTAATTATAGTCAAATAAATAAGTATTAAAACAAATCTGAGTAATGCAAATAAATAAAATCGAAATCCGAGACTCTTATTCACAATTTACCTAATATATAGTTGGGATTTAGAAAGAGAGATATGATTGTTAGTAATCCAGATCTAAGAGAATGGGGAGGCATAATTTTTGGCCGTAGCTGATGATTAGGACTCCATGATTTTAATCGCACGATTTCAAAAAGTTAATTTTATTTTGGAATTTATATTTACTTTTGTAAAAAGAATGGTGAGCCTTAGGGTGATTTCAAAAGACAATTAGCCACGTTTGTGCCTTGGGGCTAGGTCAGGTTCTTGATGATCAAGCTTTATCTAGATTTTGATTGATCTCATTTTCAGAACGCTTAAGTTCGAGCTCATCCAGAAGTTGATTTCGATTTTGAAATCAAAGCTTGCTGTCTCGATTTTGCTATTGGGTGGCCCAAACTTTAATTGAAAGCCAACAAAACTAGTGACCAGATTGGGCTCACTATCTTCATCAAATATAAAAGCTACATCAAAGCCTACTTTTTTGAAGAGCTGTGATTAAAATCAGCGAACTCTACTTTATGTGCTTAATACGATGCAATAGTTTAACTTTCCTTTTGATTTCGCTTTTTCCCCCCAACAAAACAGCTTATTACGTCAAGATAATTGATATCCGTTGCTTCGTCATCCCTGATTCTTTCAGTTTAGCCAAGCATTCTCTTACATGGATAGATTGAGGAATTTCAAACTAAATCCTGCTCATAGAGCAACTCATTATTAAATGTAAGATTTAAACTCCTTTTTACTTGTACCCTTTTTAGAATGCCTTGGAGTAACAATTTTAAGCTACTAAATCACTAACAGCTTATTATCTGGTGGACAAAACATACTCAACAAAATGTTTTTAGCCTAAGTGAACAAATTTAATATATATATCAGCTCTCCTTTCACTTTAAATTTTTATAATAAACATTATATTAAAGAATATCGCATAGCAATTCTTTCTTTCAAAAGTTAAAAATATGATGCAGCCCACCCAAAGTAAGCCCATCCAGATGGACTGCCCCAACATTTCTGGATTGCTGAAGTCTCCATCAGAATCACCCATGGCATGGGAACCTGGTATGACCAGTGACATGAAGAAAATACAGAAAGGTGTGGGACAGCTTCAAAATGGACCTTTTGGCATGTTTCATATTGAAAGCCACTGTCTTCATGGTTACTGAAGAATTCAAAAACATAGTCCAAACAGGGGCTATTAAGGAACCAATAAGAGCATATAATGACCTACACCAACAGGCCTCACCTGATATGGGTTTTTGCAATCCCTCTATGCATATCAACCATTATGATGTAATTAAGCCACACATAATAGGATATGTGGCCCTTAAGAGCTGTACTGACCTTCGAAGCTTTTACTGGGAAATGAAAAGAGCAAAAAAACAATAAATGCTCTTTGTAAGGCACAAAGGCAAAAATTGAAACACTCAGAAGCCAAGAAAAGTTGTATACAGAGCAGCAATTGTGCTAAATTCCTATCACTGAAACTCACTCTAGTTATCAGCATAGACCCAATCAGTTGACTCTCTCAGGTTGTTACAGTAAAAGGCTAAGTGATAGTGTCACAACTTTTATGATTACTCTCTCTCAGAAAAACCATTCCCCAAAAAATTCTCCAACTAATAATAATTGGGGGCACTCTTATCAGATGTCCATCTTGTATGAGGATAAAACATTTCAAATACTAAGTGTAACATTACCCAGAAAAACCCTGTGACTATCATGATGTACATGAACAGTATGTGGCTTTTCATGATAATATATAATCTTCTATGTTCATACTATAAATTCAGAACCTAAAGGTAAAAATGCGGGATTTTCAAATTATTTTGCATGAACTCACCAACTTAATGGAGTAATTTTCATCCCAGAACAACTTTCTTTTTTATATAAAAGGATGAAAAATATTTTATTAAGTTGGTGAGTTCATGGAAAAAAAATTTGACAATCCTTCATTTTTACCTTTAGGTTCTGAATCTACAGTATTAAATAATATATCATTTTTTCTTGATTTCTCCCTTTATTTTTTGTATTATACTTGTTACGGAAGTAACAACTTCAAGGCCCAGGGCGGGAATCAAACCCGCTCCTAGCCTCCAGGCGGGGCTAGCAGGCGGGGGAGATTTTCCTGTACCTGGATTTTTGCTTTTTGAAGTAAATCCAGGTGTGGGAACCACTCCTGCCCTGGTGGTAGCTGAGGGGCCCGCTTTGGGCCCCAAAAGCAACGTCCAAGCCTTGGTGGGTTTGGCTGGGCCTGGGAAGGCTATTTTAGCTGCCCAGTAAACCCAGATCAAGCCCACTCTCCATTAAGTAATTTGGGATCCCCAATTGGGGACCCCTTTTTTAATCAAGTTCTTTGGGCTCAAGAGAGCCTGTCAAGCCAGTCCAAAAATGGTGATCAAATTGGGAAAACCCCCCCCCAAACCCCAGAAGCCAAACCTGCCAGAACCAATGGCCAGCCAAGCCAAGATGGACCATCAAAAAGCCAAATAACTGTTCCTGAAAACCCCAAAAATAACCATGAAGTAGCCAACCAAACAGCAGAACCTGAGATGTCAAGCCTTGCCACACAGATAGCATCAGAAGAATGCCCAGAGGCACCTGCATGTGAGTAAGTATATAAATCAGAAGCACCTGAAAAAGTTCTGTATCATCATCCTTACCAAATAAAGTTTTTATGAACCTTTGGTTCACCAATCTGTTTTCATACCTATTTTTAATACTCTTCCATCTGCATACACTCAATTGTCAGTACCCATCTACTGGGATAGATAGTCAGACTCCTGTTGATAAAACTGAAGCCTTTGACACTACTGTCCACCCAAAGCTCTGTTTGGCCCTGTGCATTTCACTGAGTATCCCGCCAATTCTGACCACAAACCCTGGACATTGGAAGACTTGCAGTGGTACACCCGCCCAAACACTCCCAAGGAACCCTACCAAATTGTCTGTGATGGCAAAGCAATCACCATCTACCCTTTGATCTTCAACAGGAAGTACAACAATCCTGCTGCCTACTTGGTCCCCATGGAACCGCCCCCAACATCCAAACCAACCATTTCAACCCCCCCCACTTCTGATGCCACTGGCCAGAGTAGTCAATTCCTGGGAGTGCTTTACCTTGTGCTCACAGGATTAATTGACTCTGCCTTGCCAGCGGCTGGACCTTGGGCTGTGGCTG
This sequence comes from Entomophthora muscae, assembly GCA_014839935.2. Lineage (NCBI taxonomy): Eukaryota > Fungi > Entomophthoromycota > Entomophthoromycetes > Entomophthorales > Entomophthoraceae > Entomophthora > Entomophthora muscae. The sequence continues at coordinate 22,608 of QTSX02002991.1, read as the reverse complement.
GGAAGGCCCTTTCCTACCTGGTAAAGTTAGGTCCCATCATCTGATGGGCCATGCCAGTACTTGCTTCAACTCCTCCCTTACCTGCTGGAGCTTCACGGTACTCCTGGTATCCCGACAATAATTCTCAAATATATACTTGACAAAAGGTATAGTACACCCTTAAAGAACCAGAAACTGATAAAGAACTGCTGCTGACCCCATGACTATGACAGATTATTTAAAGGCTGTCCTTGATAAAAAATTAATGAAAGCAGGAGTTGCCCAGACCTCTCTAAAGAATCTGGACCTCCCTGTCTTTGCGCCAACTAGTTTTAGTAAACTAATCACACAAAACTTACCTTTCAGTGTCAATAGTTTCTGGCCCGCTGAGCACAATTTTTTTGAATTACAATGTCATCAAATCAAATTCCAACACAGGTCCCCCAACTGTTGAAAGGTTCAACCCAGCCAATCAGAAGTGTTGGAACCCCTTCCCCCTCCCAACTCAGATTCCTTAAAGCTTTCTCAACCCCCACTTTAGAAACTTGTTTCTAAATATCTTACTCACCATGAGCAATAAAAAAGTTTTTTAAAAATGCTTGAATACTTGGATCTGTTGGTGTTGCAACTGAACCAGTAATAGCCCAGTATTTAGATTGGGGAAGACAACAGTACAATAAAAAAAGACAAGAATAGGAATAAGATAATGTTTATTGGAAAATAATGTAATTGATATGCTATATTGGGGAGCCACAGACCCATCAGGGGGTGGCACTGTGGCAGGTTCAGTATAAGATTTTGGGCAGGGAATATCTTAAAGAAGGGATCAGCGCGTCAAATTGACATCACTTCTATTCAGGAGATAATGCCCACAACTTGACACTATCAAAAAGATCCTATATACTGTTGTAACTGTGCTGTTTTAGCAGAGTTACACAGGGAAAAATATTTAGAAGATAGATAATAACCTTTATTGTGAGATAGTGATTATATAGCTCATGTGAATCAAGGATAACAGGAACATGATTGGTGATCACACAGCTGGATGGAAGAGGGGGGTGGCTTGATCCTGGTAATGAGTCAAGCGCCAAAACAAGGTATCCACCATAAAGGATCATCATCTGTTCATGCTGTAGGATTTGGTAATTCAAGTTGACTTCCTAGTCTGGCTTCAAGTGACCAGATAATCAGATTGCGGGTCACAAATCTTCTTGGTTGGAACCTTGTTGGCAGGTCAAGCCTGCGGTTTTGACACCCCCCCAACTGAAGGTCAGCCTCTTCTGGGGGCAGGTCGTTAGGGAGGTTGTCAGGATCCCGGGCGCCGTATTGAACTAGTTGCTGTTCTGTGGCGGGCAGGGCTGTTTCTTGTTGTTTCTGTCTTGCTTTGCAGGGTTGTAGACAATCATGGTGTAGGGTCTTTTCTTGCTTACGTTTGCCAAGTCCTTGAATGAGGTAAGTGTTATTGTTGTTTACCTTCAGAATGATTGCTGGCCCCACTTTTTCAGGTTGTAACTTGCTCTTGTCAACATTCATGACCCATGCTTTGTCCCCAACTTCATGTCTATTGCAGATGGGGACAAATGGCTTTTGCAGACATTCATTCTCTTTGGCTGTTTGCTTGCTTTTAGCCTCTATTACTTGAGGGTCTGAGTGTGGAGGGACTTCACTTGGAATTTTCAGTTTAGGTCCTGTCAATGCTTGAATGATATTTGGCTGTGTGCTGTATACCAGTTCAAACAGGCTTTTACCAGTGGATCTGTTCACTTGGGTTTGACACACAAGTAGTGCAGTTGGTAGCTGCTTATACCAGTATTCAGGTCTCCCAGCGGTGAGTTTGGCTAAGGCTTGCACAAGGCTACCATTAAGCTGCTCTACGTGTCCATTGGCCTGTGGGTGGTATGGTGTTGTTACGGTGTGTTTGACCCCATTCTTGGTGAGGTATACATTGGTGCCTTTGGAGGTCAACTCTTTGCCTCCATTGGTTATCAGGAGTTCTGGCTTTCCAAACTTGCTGATTATTTCTTTGCCAATAAATCACTGAACAACATTGCCGGTGTGTGCCTTCACTGCTTGGGCTACTGGCCATCTTATTGCAAAGTCAATGGCGGTGATGATGTATTTCTTGTCATTGTGTTTCCCTGGCATGGGGCCAACAATATCAAGAGCCCATACTTTGAAAGGTAGTTGTGTGCGGATGGGGAGTACTGACTTTGGAGGGGTTTTGGTTTTGGCAAACTTTTTGCACACCTCACATTGGTCTAGAACTTCCTGGACACTGCAGTATAAGGTTGATCACCAGGCTTTATGTTTTAGAAACTCTTATAGATTTTGGCTCTTGGTATTTCCAAGGTCTCTGTGATAGCAGATGATAGTGTCAACTTGCTGATGTGTGGGGATGTAGGGAATGGTCGTGCCGTCAGTCATCTTTCTGTGAAGAGTCCCATATATATCAGCAAAGAGGTGTTCATTCTTGATGACTTTTTCTTTGGTTATGCCGGTTGTGTCAGGGGGGGAGCCCTTTGTCCTTTGTTTGTAGCACTAAGAGAGACCAGTCTGGGTTGAGCCCATTCTCTCCTCTTGAAGCACAGACATACAGGCGGGACAGGGCGTCTGCCATGGCGAGCTCAGCCCCATTCTTGTACTAGATGAGCATATTAAATCTCTCCAATAGTTCCATCCACCGCGCTTGGTGGCGCAATAGATTCACTTGAGTCTTGAAATAGATAAATGACTTGTGATCAGTTAATGCTGTGAATTCTTCCTGGCATTCTAGGTAGCAACACCATTTGACTAGGCAGTGCACAATAGCCAGCAGTTCCTTTTCATGGATAGGGTAATGACACTTGCCATCTGTCAATTTTTGAAATTTGTAGGCTACAGGCAGGAAGTCACCATCACTATTTTTGATTCGTAGTACTCCCCCAATGGATGTATCTGAGGCGTCAGTTTCCATTTGGTATTCCTGTCACATTTGGGGTATTGCAGAATGGGAGCTGTTGTGAGCTTCTCTTTGAGACGTCTAAAACAGAGGTCACATTGGGGGGTCCACATGAACTTAGACTTGGCGCCTGTTATGGTGGATAGGGGGGCAGTCAAGACGCCACAGTCAGGTATAAAACGTTGTACATAGGCTACCATTCCCAAGAAAGTGCGGAGTTCCAACTTATCCTTAGGTGGTGGCATCTTGCAGATGGCCTGTATCTTTTGACTGTCAGGTTTGATGCCGTCTTTTGAGACTGTGTCCCAAGAAGGGTAGTTGCTCATGGAAGAGCTGGCACTTGGAGGGCTTGGCCAGCAGTTTGTGTTGTACCAAGGTCGCAAAGACTGCCTCCAGGTCTTTGTGGTGTTGTTTCACCAAGGGGCTGTAAACAATAATGTTGTCTAGGTAAACGAGGGCATGCTTGCCTATGTGGGGCGCAAACACTTTGTTCATGAATGTTACAAAGATGGACGGGGCATTGATCATGCCAAAGTTGAGTACCACACATTTGTAGATGCCATATTTAGTGCAGAAGGCCGTTTTGGGAATGTCTTCCTCCTTGATACAAATCTGATTGTAGCCTGCAGTTAGGTCAATCTTGGAGAAGACTGTGGCTTCTCCCAAGGCATTGAAGAGGTCGTCAATCAGTGGCAGTGGGTAACAATTCTTAATGGTAACTTTGTTTAGGGCGGAGTAGTCTGTGACCAGATGTAAGGTACCAATCTTTTTAGCCACAAAGAATACAGCAGCCCCAAAGGGAGACTGTGAGGGGCAGATAAGTCCTTTTTCCAGTGCCTCCTTGAGGTAGGTGCATAAGGCATTGTCCTCATTTGGGGTCAGCCTGTAGATAGGGCGCGCCTTGGGTACAGCCCCCTTGAGTTGGATAGAGTGTTGAATATGCTTCTCAGGGGGCAGCCCAGGTAACGCTTCCTTAAAGATTTCTGGATGGCGGGCCATAATGTTGCAGTCCTGAGGCGTGGAGGTATCCTGGTGATCTTTGAAGTGTATGATCTTGTACTGGCAGGAGTCCCAGTCAATTGAATTCAGGTCTTTCTTTTTGTCCTGGGTCTCTGTGATACATACAAAGACGTGGTTGCGTAGCAGTTGGTCCACAGAGTCAGGGTAGATCTGGTGGTTGACACCTTCACACTTGATGGTCAACACTGAGGTTGCCCAGTCTACGTGAGGGTTGTTCTTTCTTAACCAGTCTAGTCCCAGTACAATGTCAAACTTAGGAAAGTCAATGATGGGACCTTGGATGATGGAGTGAAGGTTCTCAAGCATGACAGAGAAGGGGGCAGTTTCCTTTGTCACAGCAATGTGGTGTTCATCAGCCAGGACCACATTTTTAATCTGCAAAGGATTAGTGGCCAGCTTGAACTTATCCACAAAGCTACTGTTGACTAAGGTTTGGTCTGCACCCAAATCCAGGAGCGCTGAGCCTGTGTAACTGCAAAAGCAGAAAGGATAGGTCATCAGTTTATTGGGATGTCTGGCAATGGTGTACAGTACTGGGTTCTCTGAGGGCACCTGGATTATTGAGCATTGGCCCACATCCTTGGGTTGGTATTCATTGTAGGGCAAGTCAGGAGTTGCATGGGGAGAGCTTGGCTTGCTTAGTGCTTTCCCCGGGCTTTTCCCTCATCTTGGTTGCCTTGCGTGGCAGTGACACGGAAATGAGTACGGGTTGACTGGCCATTGTTTCCATTTCCATGCCCATTAGAACCTGTGGGTTTGTGGTTGGCGTTGTTCCTGTTACTTCCAGGAGGTGGTCAAGCAGAGCACCCACTTGGATGGGAATCCTTGGGTCTTTCTTGTTTCCCAGTTTGTGCCTTGTGCAGAGCGTTAGATGTCTGTTCCGCTTTTTCCGCTTCACAGTACAGGCTTTGCAGGTTGGTCACTTAATCCAGGTTTACATGTCTCATCACGTGCAACTTGAGAGCGTCATAGTACATGAGGTGTGTGGCTGGGGTGTCAAAGGCCATGTCAGATGGCGCACGAAGGCGGAGTTCTTTGTAGGCGCAGGTGAGTTCCTTCACGGTGCCTGTCTGGGTCAGGTTCTTCACTTGGCAAATGATCATGAGCGCTGTATCTTTAAGAACAAATCTTGCCAGGAAGTCTTGCTTAAAGGTATCCCAGTTCTTGTCAGTGTGCTCTTCATGCCACTTGTTGTACCAGGTGCCAGAGTCATGGGTCAGGCAAATGGAAATTTCTGCAATCCAAAATTGCTGTGGGTACTTCATCTGAGCTAGCTTGCTCTGGGCAGACTGGATCCATGCGGCGGCATTGTTGTTGTTGGCCCCAGCAAAAGGCTCCAAGGAGGCACTTTGTAGTCTTTGAGCTACATAGGTGGGCATGGTGGTTTTGTTGGCTGGTTGCGGCATCAATGAGGGAGCCTGAAAGAAACCTTATGCAGACATGGCATTGAAGGCGGGTAGTGAGATCACCATGTTTTGGTATAGGACAAAACCATTGGGTATCTTGGTACCAGGAGTGTACAGAGTCCAGTTGGGCAGGAGGCCAGACATAATTCTGTCAAGGATTTGTTGGCCGCAGTGTGTGCGGGCAACAGGCGGAATTTTTCAAGATAAGGTAGGATGGAGAACCTACCTGTGCTACCAATGTCGTAACTGTGCTGTTTTAGCAGAGTTACAAGGGGAAAATATTTAGAAGATAGATAATAATCTTTATTGTGAGATAGTGATTATATAGTTCATGTGAATCAAGGATAACAGGAACATGATTGGTGATCACACGGCTGGATGAAAGAGGGGGGTGGCTTGATCCTGGTAATGAGTCAAGCGCCAAAACAAGGTATCCACCATACAGGACCATCATCTGTTCATGTTGTTGGATTTGGTAATTTGAGTTGACTTCCTAGTCTGGCTTTGAGTGACCAGATAATCAGATTGCAGGTCATAAACCTGCTTGGTTGGAACCTTGCTGGCAGGTCAAGCCTGCAGTTTTGACAATACTGTTAGATATTTTATGGGGTGTGAGAAAGGGGGACTAAACTAACTGAGTTTAGCTCCCATCTTAGGAAAAAGATCCACCAGGATGCTACCCATTGCAGCACTGGGATGACTGCTCAAACAAGAGTATAAAGGGACAAGGTGGGGGTTACTGGAGAGAAATAGATGTTAGCAGCCATCAGAAGCATGTCCAACAGCAGCCAAGGGGTTCAGCTAGGGAGTAATACAGAAAGCTGTGGGAAAAGTCAGTGACAGAAACTCCACTGAAAGATATGGGTAAAGAAACAGGCTCCACTGGGGCAGGAGAATAGATAATCATCTCCTGGGTCAGGGAGAAGTCTTCCTCATCTGAAGCAAGATTATGAATGAGAGAACTGCCAGAGACCAGAACGTCTTGAGCTTTACCAGGGAAGTCATCCATGATATATAGAATACAGGAGGGGTTTTCTCTAGCAGAGGCCACTGAAGCAGACAGACACTGTTATACTGTAGATTCAGAACCTATAGGTAAATTAGTGGGATTGTCAAATTGTTTTGCATGAACCCACCAGCTTACTGGAATACTTTTGTCAGGAATATTCCTGACATAAACCTAATATTGACTGAGAGGAAAACTTGGGGAAAAGTAGATGAAGCCCCAATTTTAGGGGAAAAATTTGATAGGGAATTTCCCCCCTTATTAGGGAAAAATAAAATTAAAATTGAAGGGGAAACAGAACTTGGAGGGTGCCAAACTAATTTATCATCCGGACAGGCGCCCGCTGCTGCCGCGCAGACGCCTGCCAGCACCCACCCAGCCACCTGCAAGCCCTCTGCCAGCCACCTGCCTGCCCAGGCAGGCACCAGCGGGCCCACTGCCAGTCCCCCACCCACTTGCTCACCTCCCGCCAGCCTCCCAGCCTGGGCCCTGCCACCCACCTGCTTGCCCGCCCAGCTGCCAGCGCACCCGCTGCCAGCCCCCAGCCCACCTGCTTGCTCCCCGGCCCCCAGCCAGATGCCTGCCACCCACCTGGGTCCCAGGGCCCACCCTGCAGCCAATCGAAAATTCCCCTGGGGTACAGCCAATCAAATAAGTCCCTGGCCACAGGGGAAATATCAAGGGATAAAATTCCCCCTCCAGAAGAGGGCAGGAACAATATTTTAGATTTTAAAAAGAAGTTTGCCACCAACCAATCAGATGTTAATTTACTGACCACATGGAAAAGGCCAAACTCCATCCAAAACAATGTTCTTGGCACCAAAATAACTTCTGAAAAGAATTTGACTCCTCACCTTCACCTAGCACCAGGACAACATGAAACTATTGGCTCCTCCCAAGAATTTCTCAACCAGCCATAGATAGCAGGAGAACAGGGATTGGACCATCTTCCCAAGCCCCAATTGCCATTCCTACTTTCCAAACTTTTGGGATCTCCCATCCCCTGTTTTTCCCTCCCAATTGCAAATCTTTGCACAGGGGAGAGGATTATAAATAAAGGATCCCACCTCAGTAATAGCTTGTGCTATTATTGAGATTAATAGCCTCAATAAAGTGAAATTCAACTTACAACTAAAAGTTAAACCATCAATCAGCCCCTGCCAACCCTCCAATCCAGAGAAGATGAACCACCTCATCTTCACAGATGTGCTCACAGCTTGCCTTGGGATTGGAGGCTACCAACAAGGTCCAGAGTTCTTTGGGCCCTCCCCTGACGGACTAGGTCATGACCTCCACTACAACCCTAGTCAACTGAACTCATCCCAAACTGGACCCTGGCCTCCCCTGGTGTCTCCACATTCTACACTCTCTATAGCAATGTACACGTCCATGTACTACATCTTAACCTAATTTGCCAGGAGTTTTGGGAGATACAGCGTGCATGCAAAGGTCTTCTGCTGGATAATGACTGTGTATCCTATTGTTACTTCCTTGACTGGGTTTCAGTTCACCAACCTGCTGCCCTACATCCTGCAAGTGGTACCTACCATAACTGGGTATTACAACTTTTAATCCTTTTATATAAAAAAGTAAGTTTTTCTGGGATGAAAATTACTCCATAAGTTGGTGAGTTCACACAAAAACAATTTGACAATCCCACATTTTTACCTTTAGGTTCTGAATTTACAGTACATTAGGGGAGGAAGTGTGCAGAAAAAGCAGGACTGTGAAAACCAAGAACACCAAACATTTGAGTAAGGGGAGAATCATAATGATCTTTTCCTTGCAATTTGGGATACTTCCAGGGGGTTACAACAGGTTCCAAACTTAAATGTGTGCTTCCTGGAGATGTGACAGAAATTTACAGATAGAAAGAAGAGGTCTCCAGGTGGTGGGGAATAACCACCCAAATTCACATAGAGCTGATGATTAACCACCACCAAAGCTTCAAATACTGTTTGGTAAAATTTCCAAAAGAAACACTGGGGTTTAATAAAATGATTAAACCCAACCAAAGGAGTCCTAGATATATGGCTTGAGAAAAGATTAAAGTGTCTTCAGCATAAAACTCTAGACATTGAGAAGGTACAATTGTCTCAGTTTTAGATCCAGCAGGAAAGACACCAAGATTCTGAGGCATTGGAGTAACATTAGGGGGAACCAACAACAAAGTAGCCAAGGCAGGGCCCCATCTTTAAGTAATAATTTGGCTTAAGATCAAGTTATACAGGATGTAGTGGAGTAGACCAACTACTGGATGCATTGTTAAAATAAAGTTAGACCAGGAGAATATTTGGTTTATCAAGTAATTTAGGGAGGACTCAATTATTAAGATTTGAACAGTGAAAATTTTCTAATATGTATCAAATTTTGACTAAGCAATACCACCTGGATCCACAGCTCCTATTCTGTCTGCATCATCTAAAGAGTACCTTGTCCAGTATGCAAAAACCCTTGAGCAATTAATTTCTGTCAAACATTGCAATAAATGAAGCTGTATTGAGTGACTCTCAGATTAAGTCTGTTTATCAGTGTCAACTTTGTTGAAAAAGCAGGCTTGACTTGCCAGCAAGGTTCCAAGTAAGTGGGTTTGTGACCCTCAATCCAATTATCCAGTCACTTGGAGCCAGACTAGGAAGTCAACTTGAATTTCCAAATCCAACAATATGAACAAATGATGATCCCTTACAGTTGATACCTTGTTTTAGCGCTTGACTCATTACCAGAACCAAGCCACCCCCTTCACAATCCCACTGTGTGATCAACACTATCATATTCCTGTTATCCACAATTAACAAAGACTATATAATACTTATCTATCAATAAAGAATATTATCTAGTTTCTAAATATTTCCCCCTTGTAACTCTGCTAAAACATCACAGCTACAACAACTTTCTAGGGGTGTTCAAATCAAGATGATGAACTGGGGCGGCAGTAACCCATTTCTGATCAATGGTATGATTTGAATTCATCAACTTGGTCAAATTATTTAACTGTTTGCCTGTCTTCTGAGATTTTCAATTAGGACAGGTAATACCAGAGATTATGGAACCTACTGTGACAGGAGGGTGCCACAGACTAGAAATCAAGGATTGGGACTTACAGCAGAAAATGGGAGACAAAGAGTCCACACTAAGGTCTTTAAAGTTAAGAAAATCAAGTTTGAAGCTTGCTTTTGCTTTGAATTTAAGTAAATTCAAGTTTTAGTAATTTAATATATTAGTTTTATAGTTAAAACTAAGTTCAAACCCAGCTTTTTGAAAGTATGAAGTGATGGTTTGAGTTTAAACCTGCATGGTGGAGTGTATAAGATAAGTATATGTAGTTAACATTAATGTTAATTCTACAAAATAGTCTGGATATGCCCAGATGAGAGGGAAGGCTCCAGAAGGTAAAGGGGATACTAAAAAATTTTCTGCTAATTACTTTAGTTCAACAGTAGGCCCTCAAGTTTAAATTTGAGAACTTTATTAAGGTAAATTAAAACTTTATTTGAAAATAGACAAGCAGGGACTGTGGTGATCCACATGTGAGCAGTTTTGCAGGTGTGGCTGATGTTGGCCAAATAAAGAATATTCACTTGAGACAGGTAAATATTGGTTGTTTATTGATATATCTATAAGGAAAAAATAAGGAGCAGTGGTGTTAGTGAAGGAATGGTGATGGATTGGGTCTTGGTGCATGCTGTAAGATGGTAAGTAAGTGGTGACAATCAAGGATAGTAAGCATGCAGGTGATCAACTTTACCTAGGATAGAGGGGTAAAGTTTCTCCTCATTATTTAAAAGTAGCTTTGAGGAGGTCTTAGGGCTACTAGGAACAATTGGATATGCCCAGAACCATCATTGAGGTGACTGTCTAGAGAAACAGCTGTAGAACTTGATTATTTGGAGATTTCTGGGAAGTAAAGTTGGTTAAATTGCAACTGAAAGCTCAAACTAAACACTTGTGAGTAAAAAACAGTGGCAAGACATGATGAGTGTCTGATGCTGCTGGTCTAAAGTGTAGTGCACTGATGTAGGTCCAGTCTAAGTTGATCCTCTTGTGGAGCCTTATTGCCTGAGCCTGAGGTGTTAACTGATTGAGACTAGCAGGGTAGATGGAATACAATTGTGGGAAGCAGCAGCAAGAAGGAGCAGAAGAACTAGGCAAAGATTATCAGAAGAGGCTGGAAACAAAGAAAAATAAGAACTACTGAGAAAAAAGATTTAAAGAGACAGTTAAAATATGAAAATAAAGAGATAAGAATATTAAAAGAAACATAAAAGAGTTAAAAATAAATGAATAATGATGGGAATAACAAAAGAAAGAAAATAAAAGATTAAATAATAAATACAAATATTTATTAATAGATTGATTCAGTGAAAGGCATAAGGAGCAGACAGTGACAGCACAGAGAAACTTCAAGAACAAGGGCTGAAATTTTGCCTGAGTGTAAAGAGGGGCGTAAACAGAGCGGCAGGCAAGTTCAAGTTTTTCCAAAGATCAAGAAATGTGGGAAAACAAAAAGAAATGCTGAAGAAATGAAGGTGAAAAAGCAACTAAGTAAAAAATAGGGAAAAAATTTGAATGGACACAACAAACTGTGACAGGAATTACAGGAGAAATGTTTGAGACACAGAGCCATGGGTTTTCCTGAGAAAGAGGACAACAGGTTCAAACCAGGGTCAGGAGAAGGTCATCTGGAGAAATGTTTCAGAGAAACAGGCCAATAAAGACGCTTGATTGACTGCAGGCCAAAGCTTGTTTTACCAATGTTTTTAATTGGTTAAACTAAAGGAAAAACCCTAAAAATAAGGGGTTTGATAGGGAAAAGTCATCTCTGATTGGCTGAAGTAAATACTAAGGTTTAATTTATTATATAAAAAAACCAAATAGTTTAAGCTTGAAAAAGAAGAGGTCAAGAAGAGAAAATAGGCTGAAACAAGGAGCTATTTAAGGAGAGACATATTGAAACAAAGAGGAGAGACAGTCTAGATCAAAGCTAGAAGCCAGGCAAGGAGTCCAAGACATAGGAAAAGAAGCCCAAGACATCAGGAAAGGAGTACAGAACCAGGAGCAAGACAGTGCAATGCAGGAAGGACAGGAAAGCAGAGCACAGAGGTGAAGACAAGGAGCCCAAGACTTGGCAACCCAAAATATGTTCCTCCAAAACAGGTGTTGCAACCGAGTTTTGAACCTTGCCTGCCAACATATCTTATGATACACAGGGGGCGCTCAATGAGCCGCCCCTTGACGTATCTAACGTTATGGATTAATCTGATGGCAAGGTCAAGTGGCAGGTACTTCATCCTAATTAGGAGCGCTACCAATTCAACTTGCTGATACCCGCACAAGTTATTCCTTGGCTCCAATCCTTACATGGAACAAGCCACCATGCCACCTCCTTGTGGCTTTCCCCATATAGTATATTAATCACAATATTCTACAATAAATGATACCTTATTCTTATTATTCTGTCCTTTCTATTGGACTGCTGTCTTCCCCAATTCCCAAATACTGAATCCTCATTGGTTCAGTTGCAACAGTGGTAGCAGCGGTAGGTTTACAACCTACCTAAAACAAAATCCACCCCAAGAAAGGACGGAGTACAGGCTGTATGGCTACTTCCCAACAAGAGACCTTCCTGCCAATCCCCAAGGGGGACATCCCAACGGGTACATCATCTATCAAGACCAGCTAGTTCTCACCAGCATGTACAATTGGCTCCGCCTTAGGCAGCGTGATGCCAGCGTCACCCTGCCCCAGTCAGACCTGTCCCAGCGCATGCTCAACATTCAACTAGAATTCTTTGCTGGTGGTATAGAGGGAGCCAACATTGTTAGTTGGCTCCAATCTACAGAAACCTGCCTTTGCATCTATCAGGTTCCTGAGCCCATGTGGGTTGCCACAGCGTCTGGCCACCTCACGGGGCCTGCCGCGGTGTGGTTCACTAACTGGGCCAGCCAGGAACTCAATGTTACCTGGGCGGCATTCCAAGACGCTGCCAAGTCCCGCTACAGCAAAACCTTCTCTCCCATTGTTGTAAGGACCCCTCTTCTAGCAATCAAACAAACTGGTTCTGTTCCTGAGTACCTTGCCGCCTGGCAAAAAGCTCTTTCTGCTGCCCCCAAAGCCGTGACCAACGGAAATGCAATGCTACTCACTCTCATCATCAATGGGTTAAAACCCTATATCTGTAAGTGGGTCCCCGTAGGTTGCTGCACCTCCATTGAAAACTGCTATAGGGCCATTGTGGAGGCTAACAACTAGGCCTCAATGGGCTTCCGCCGTACCAGTGATTCTCCATCCCAACCACATACCACACCTGGCAATGGCCACAACCAAGTAGGCTGCTGCCAGCCCTGTCAGCAGGATAATGGGACTAAACTCCCCTGCAAGGGGGAGCTACAGCTAGTGCAGATCAAGTATCAGGGAAAAGCCTGGGGGATTGTAACAACAAGAGGCCTTGCAACCCCACCTGACTCATCCTCTCAATCCCTGTTTGCAAAAAATCCCTGTGACTACAACATTCATGAGGTCAAACCCCTGGACGTCTTTCAAGTTCACAGTGAAAACCCCGTATTGCAAACAAGCCAATACTCAAATAAAGTAACACACTTGTCCTATCCCTTCTGTTTCCATGGGAACACCAAAAAATTACTGGTAGATACCAGGGCCAACCACACTATGGTAGACCAGGTGTTTGCCAACTCTCAACAATTAGATTGAGTGCCCAGCAGGTTCAAAGCAGTACAAGTAGCTGACTCCTGCAGAGTTGGCATTACCCATGAGACAGTACCCTTCTCTGTAAGAATGGGGAACGTCCAGGTTAAGCTCTCTGGGCCAATCATGGCTGGGCTCAGCCACAACGTAATTGCTGGCCTTGACTGGCTTTGGCATAACTGCCCCTACATCAATTGGGATACCTCTGTCATCATCCTCAATAGGAATGGGGTGGGGTGGGCTACAGATCTACCCTGTGGAAATGAGAAAGTTACTCCACAATACTGTGTTTATCAGAATCACAGAGACAGGCTTGTACACTTTCAAAGGGGGAAACTATACTTTAACCAATGCTCAGTCAAAGTTATCTGCGCTGAAATATCTGCGGTCCCTCCCTTGACCTCCTCACCTCCACCAGCGCTTGCTGCACTTCTTGAGGAGTACAAGGATGTATTCAGTGAGACACTTGAACAATTATCTCCTCTCTGGGAGATCCAGCACGCTGTACAACTTCAAGGATTGTTACCTAAAGCACAACCATTATACCGTCTTACACCAAAGGAAGATGAAACCCTCCGCCAGCACCTTGTGGACGCGCTCAATAAGGGCTTCATTTTCCCCTTGCTCTCTCCATATGGGGCGGCTGTCTTCTTTGTAGCTAAGAAGGACAGGTTTCTTTTCCTGGTCACAGACTACCACACCCTAAATGAGATGACAGTTAAGAATAAGTACCCCCTGCCGCTGATTGACAACCTGTTTGATACACTTGCAGGTGCAAAGGTCTTTAGCAAGATTTATCTCACTGCAGGGTACAACCAGGTCCGCATTGCACCAGGGATGTGGCAAAAACTGCCTTCTGCACGCGCTACAGGTTGTTTGAGTGTTGCATCATGAACTTTGGAATGACCAACAATCCCTCCACCTTTGCCATGTTGATGAACAAAGCCTTTGAGGAACTGATTGGAAAGTGTGTGGTGGTGTACCTTGACAACATTATTGTCTTCAGTCAAGATCATACCACACACCTCCAACATCTCCGTGCTGTCCTCAACACCCTTTGGAAAAACCAGCTAAAAGCTAAACTCTCCAAATGTGAGTTTCTCAAGTCAGAGCTGCTATTCCTTGGGCACACCATCTCTGCCCAAGGGATAAAGCCCAACCCTGCCAAAATCAAGGCAATCACCAGCATGCCACCCCCCACTGATGTGGGCCAGGTGCAGACATTCTTAGGTATGGTTGTCTACGTATGCAAGTTCATTCCCAATTATGGGGAGCTAATTGCACCTCTCACTGAGCTCCTCAATACCAAGCAGCACTTCCATTGGACTCCTGCCAGAGATCAAGCCTTTGAGACGTTGAAGCAAAGGCTCACAACAGCACCAGTACTGCAGTTCCCCAATTGGAACCGCCAGTACAAACTCAAGACTGTTGCCTCTGACAGAGCCATAGGGGTGTGCTAAGGGTAGAAACTGATAATAGTGTCTTCCTCCCGTAGCATATGAGTCCAGGAAACTTAATGACTTGGAGCAATGCTACCCTATCCACAATAAGGAATTGGCAGTCATTGTACACTGCGTTGAGAAGTGGCACTGCTACTTAGAAGGAGCTACCTTCCCACCCCACGTTCTGATGGACCACAAGTTGCTCCAGTACTTTAACACACAGTCCCACTTGACACACTGCCAAGCAGGATGGGTAGAGCGTCTATGTCCCTACCAATTGTGCATTGAATACAAGCCTGGAAAGAAACTTGTCACAGCTGACGCCCTTTCACAGCTCTACGTAGCGTCCATCACTGGGGACAATGGCTTGGACCCAGATTGGCCCATGCTCTACCTGCGCCCTGAGGCAACTTGCTACAAATGCCTTAACTTGGTCACCATCTCCAAGTTGAAGGACAACAAAAGTCAGTTCACCACCAATGCTGGTAAGGTCTGCCGCCAGGCAGAGACAGGTGAGAAAACGCCTTACATTCTCACCACACAACAAGGGGACACAATATTGCACTACCACCAAACCCTGGGTCACATCAGAGGGCGTAACCTCTTTGAGATTATGAAACAAAAGGTTTGGTGGCTGCGCATGCATCAATATATCCTGGACCTCCTTGAAACGTGTGTGTTGTGCAAAAAGAACACGTCCAAACCTGCACCCCCAAGTCTGTCCTGCCCATCAAGGCCATGGAACCCTTTGAGCAGTGGGCCCTTGACATTGTGGGACCACTCCCCAAAGACAGACTGGGCAAGAAGTACATTATCACTGCCATAAACTACTTCACTTGTTGGCCAGTGGCCTGGGCAACAACCAACCACACCACCACCACCATCACCCGCTTTATTGGCAAGGAAATTGTGGCTTGCTTTGGGCAACCTAAACGTCTCATCACAGATGGTGGCCCCAAACTTGTTGGACATGTCATGAAGGCATACTGTGCCAAGAACACACTTCAACGTATAGTTACAACCCCTTACTATCCTCAAGCTAATGGACACGTGGAACAATTAAATGGTTTATTGGTTCAATTGATTGCCAAGCTCTCACAAGAGCACCCTAACACTGCATGGACTGAACACCTGCCCACCACGCTACTGATCCTGCAAGCAAGAATCAACAAGGGCACTGGGTTCAGCCCTAGTACCCTGGCTTTTGGGACACCCAACAGTCTGACAGGGGTTGAACAGGGGAGACTACGGTCCAAGGTTCCCAACAAGCCCCCTAGTAACAACTCTATCTATAGACCAATGGCGTGCCAAAGCCTGGGAGATCAAACACAAGCGGATTGCAGGAGGGAAAAAACACCTCAAAGCTAGATACACCGTAGGTGACCCAGTCTACACCCTCAATCCCAATTCTGACAAATTAGAACCCAATCACCTAGGGCCTTTAAAGATAGCTGCTATCTATGACAATCACAATTATCAACTTGAAGATGCCCAAGGAAACACCAATAAGCTTCATCATGATTGCTTGCGCCCCTGCCGCGCCATCCCTACACAAAAGCTGTTTGTGCAGACCTTCCCAGACCTTCCATAGACTCCAGTCTTGGTGTCTGACAACAAGCAGGGGGCAAGGGGGTGTTGAAACCAAGTTTCAAACCTTACCTGCCAATGTATCTTACAATACACAGGGGGCACTCAATGAGCCGCCCCTTGACGTATCTAATGTTATGGATTAATCTGATGGCAAGGTCAAATAGCAGATACTTCATCCTAATTAGGAGCGCTACCAATTCAACTTGCTGATCCCCGCAAAAGTTATTCCTCAGCTCCAATCCTTACATGGAACAAGCCACCATGCCACCCCCTTGTGGCTTTCCCCATATAGTATATTAATCACAATATTCCAAAATAAACAATACCTTATTCTTATTATTATGTCCTTTCTATTGGACTTTTGTCTTCCCCAATTCCCAAATACTGAATCCTCATTGGTTCAGTTGCAACACAGGCTTTAATACAGAAGGTTTATAAGCAGATCTTCCTTCTGATAGAAACAAACACTAATCTTGACCCCTGTTCTCCTTTTTGTGGTAGAGAACTTACCTAGTGATAATGCTTTTTGATCTGGTGAAGATGATAAGAAGAGGCATAACTTTAGTCTTTCTAATCATATTAAACTCCTGGTTGAGAAAGGAGTAAATAAGTGCAAATAACCTTGAGATCTGGGATATTGTTGTACTTAAAATTATTGTGCAAAGCAGCCCCCTAGATGATGAAGCTGCTTTGATAGCACATAAATTGCTGTGAAATATGTTTTCCACTAGTTATCAATTACAAATAATGATTAGGTGGCTTGTCAAGTCTCTTTCAGAGTGTTTAGATAAATCACTTTTGTCTTTTCCATAGAACAAGTATCCCTTAGGATGACAACCCCAACCCAGATGGTCCCTGGCTTTGACCCAGGACACACTTGGTGACCTCCTAGGAGCAGGAGCACCACAGGGACTCTTGGAGAACCTGCTTGAATTTTAAGGGTGGTTTGAAGGCATTGGAGCCACCAGGAGCAGGGTAGCCTCCTGGTTGGTTGGGGGAGAATTTTTTGCATCCCAGGGCCAGGGGGGTTGGAGAGTTTAGCATTAATTTCTGTGGCCAGGTCTGATTGGCTTGGGATTATGGGTTGGAAAGTGGGACTTAACTCCAGGAATTCTGAGCCAGAAGGGCTATCTAATGTGACCAATTTTGATTGGCTGACACTTTTTTGTTTTAAATGGGGGGAAACCAAGACAGCAAATAATTCAAATTAGTCAGGGTTTCTTCCTAAGTTGAACACAAAAGTTGGGTACTAATGGGCACTGTTTGAGAAGGGTACACTAGGACAAATCTCTCATCAATTGTATGTGCTAAATCTACCATAGAATCCAGGGATTTGGATGGTTTTTGGGTTGATATTTTGGTCTGTAGAGGAAAAATGGCAAAAGTGGCCATTTCAACACTATAGTAAAGTGACATCCCAGGTTTTAATATTGTTGTCTTCTGGATGTTGACACTTTTTAAATAGCAGTACACTTTACCTCAAAAATTTTTAATATAAAAAATAATTTTAAAAAGATTATTATGCTAAAATGATCCCAGAGAGTTCAAAAATGCAATGAAATACCATAAGTAATAAGAATAAGGAGATATCAGTAAGTATTTTTCAATTTACTATGTAAATTAAACTCTTTATTATAAAATTATTTTTTATTCCCATAAAAATTAAAATTCCAATGAACCAAAAATAAATTCAAACACAATATCATAAGTTATACAAAATATAAAAAATTATACATTTGATTTATTATACTTTATATAAGCACAACTGAAAATATCTCATACTTTAAAGATAAATTAACAAAATATAAGATATTTCTTACAAAACCACATTTGTAATACCCAGAGATGGTAGGTACTACTTGCAGTATATGTGGCAGGAGGTTGACAAATTGGAACCCAGTCAAGGCAGTGAGGATTAAGTATATGGTCATTAACCAGCAGAAGACTTTATAGTGGACATTGTATCTTCCAAAGCTTCCAGCAAAGTAGATCAAGATGTAGTACAGAGTGGTTTACACTGCAATAGACAATGTGGAATGCAGGGACACCGGGGGAGGCCAGGGACCAGTGTGTGAGGAGTTGAGTTGTCCTGGGTCAAAGTGAGGGTCATGACTTAGCCCTTCTAGTGAGGGCCCAAAGAACTCCGATCCCGGTTGGTAGCCCCCAATTCCAAGGCAAGCTGTGAGCACAGCTGTGAAGATGAGGTGGTCCATCTTCCTTGGATTGGAGGGGTTTTGGCTGGGGCTTAACTATTAAAGTTGACTTAAGTTGTTTTTAAGTAAGATTTCACTTTATTGAAGGTATTAATCTCAATAATAGCACAGGCTATTACTGAGGAGGGGTCCCTTATTTATAGCGCTTCCCACTTGCAAAGTTTTTCAAGTAGGAATGAAAACAAGGGATTGGAGAACCCAGTAGGTTGGACAAGGTGTTTGGGAATTGGGGTTTGAGAAGGTGGCCAAATTCTTGTTCTTTGACAATCTGTTGGGGGTTTGGCCATTCTTTCCTAGAGCTAATGATTTCCCCTGGGTATGAAGTCAGGTGATGTTGAAGAGTCATGGGGCTTTCCAAGTCTATTTTTGTTTGGGAAGGCATGGTTTGGCTGGAGTCTAGAATCAAATGTTTGAAATATGAATTAGAGTCCCATTGGCTATGGGTAGAATTGCTGCTCACATCTGAAACTTGAATTGGACTTCCTTTGGTTGGGCCAGAATAATTTTTCAATTTTGAACCCTGAATTTTGCCTTCTTCTAAATGACAGGAATAAAATTTTCCTTCCTCTGAAACTTGAATTTGCCCTTCAGAAGAAGGACAGGAATGGTTGTGGATTTGTTCCCCTGCAACCAGGGACTTTTCTGATTGGTTGCATTTTATGGGGAACTTTGATTGGCTGTGGGATGGGACCTGGGACCCGGGTGGGTGGCTGGCAGGGTGCGGGGAGACTGGCAGAGGGTGCTGGCGTTGGCGCAGTTGCGGCGGGCACCTGCCCAGATGATAAATTAGTCTGGCGTCTATTAGAATCCGTTTTTTCCTCTATTAAATTTTTATTTTCCCCAAATAAAGGGGGGGAATCCTCATCAAATTTTGCTTCTTTAATTGGGCATTCTCCTATCTTTTCCCAACATTTCCCTTCAGTCAGGATTTGATTTATGTCAGGAATATTCCTGACACATTGAAACTGTATCTGAAACTTTTATTTATACCTAAAAAGATTAGTTTAATTGAAATAAATAAATAAATATAAAAATTAAAAAGTAAAAAGGATCTAGGCAAAGCAAAGCAAAGTTTACTTGGCCAATTGAAGCCACCAACAAAAGCAGTTCCAACATTTTCAAGGTATTTTTTTATTTCTATCACCTTTTATTTTTTTTCACCACCTTTTGAATGTCCTCTTGGTAGTCCTGCTCCTTAGACTTTCTCTTTTTGGGAGCCACCTGGTTGGCCAAGTCCTGGAACTTGGAGAAATTCCTTGCTTGCTCCTCTTGCAGTTTCAGGAAAAGCTTGTCAAACTTGGGGTTTGCCCCAAACTTTATCTTCAGGTGTTTATACCACACCTCCAGGCTTGACATTGTCTTCATCTCCCCATTGATGCAGGCACTCTGACAGTTCCAAGGGGCAGTGGTCCTGCTCTTTCCTCTCCAGGCAGTCACCTTTTTGCCAACCCACTGCTTCTCAAAGTAATCAAGGTAGTCATTGAAAATGGTGGAGTGCTTTTTGATATAAGCATCCTCCAGGAGGGCCTCAAAGCCAAGCCCAGTATACTCTGGCCTCACAAAAGCCAAGGCAGCAAACTGGGTCATAGCAAAGTGGCACTTCCCTTTACCATCATTAAGATAATTCTCAAAGAGCTCCTTCTTGCTCTTGAGATGTTTGATGAGGGCCTGCCTGAAATGGAAGAAGCAGCCCTAGACTTCTCCATTAAAGGTGGCCTTAAAGGCTCTGAACTAAGCAAGCTCAAAGTCCATTATAATAATCTTTGGCCCAAGTGAGCACACATGAGCTAGCTGCTCAGCGGCCTGGGCAGACTCATCCTTATCAACAGAGGAAGGGTTTGCGCTGGTGAGGTGGGTATGAGGGGGGAGCTTGTTGATGAGAAGGGAGCTTAAAGAATACCAGACAAATTTGAAGGCTCTGGAGTAGACCTCTTTCTTGGCACCAGATAGGAGAAGAAAACAAGGGGGATAACCTGGGCGTCAAAATGCCCATTCAGGACCCACAGCTGCTTGAAAAGGGTTGGGCAGGTTGCAAATGTGATATCACACAGCCAGGTGGTACAGTAGTTTAAAAGCTATGACAACAACCAAAAATACCTCAGATTTAAACAAAATGATGTCAGATTTGAACAAAATCCAAGTTGCGCAAGAATCAGGATTCAATTGATTTAAATATTTTTGGTTAATAGATCTACTGTCAAACAAAAAACAAAATTCCACTAGCCCATTATACAAAGTTATATCAAACATTAAGCAGCGTAGTCTAAACCACAAACAAAATGAACTGACACAACAAGTGAGATGGATGGATGCTGTTCCGGAGTATATTATAATCCAAAATAGGATTAATATGAGGCATCAACAGAAGGACTAAAATGAAACAAAATTTGAGCAATCTAGAAGCAAGATTCCACAAGCACAAAATGAAATGAACTCACACAAGATGTGTAGTATGAGCAGCCTAAAATAGAAAAATAACAGTTTAACAGCCAATCAACAGCTATCCAATTTAAGAACAGAGGCATTTTATTCATTTCATAGATCCTTATTTGTGTATAATGGTTTTGAGAACCTTCCAAATATGGAATGATGATTATAATAAAAATAATTCATAAAATTTTAAGCTTTTACTTTTAGTAATTATATCCTAGGTTTTTTTTGCAATGGTTTTTACAAGCAATATCTTTGACGGCACCAGCAGCCAAGCCAGCAGCAGCCAGACCAGCTTCAATGGAGGCTCAGAACGTGGAGGCACCTGTTTACACCCAAGCCTTTGAGGTGGATAACAAGGAAGCTGACCTGTACCTGACCCCCGACCCATATGGCTTTGACTTGTTCAGTAGTCACTTAGTATCTAGCTCTGCCCCTGTTCCTGTAACCACCCCTGCACAAGCTGCCTGTCAACCAACCAATCAGGATGGCAACCTTGATTTGTAACAACTTCCTGCCACCAGCCAACCTGCCCCCCTCAGCCAATCAGGCTTCAGCTCCCACAGCCCAGCGCCCCATGCAACAAATCATCACCGCTCAAATTCTTCAGATAATTGTGGCACTGAACCTGCAGGGTCTGTCATGGGACCAGATTGCCGCCCAGCTGGAATTTACCCAAGCTACTGTCATGCAGGAATTCAACAACCTGATGAACAGGGGGAATCTGATAGTGACAGCCAAGAAGCCCAAGAAGGCCCCCAAGTCACAAATATCTGAGGCATACCCAATCATGCTTGATCTCCTCCAGTGGGATCCCAAGCCTCCATTGACCCAGGCCTGGAAGCAACTTGCAGACCATAACATATGGGTGTCTGAGCGCATGGTGCAGCTCTGGATGTATGGGAAGGTGGCGCGCATACAGGCTCTTACCAATTTTGCCAGCAGCCAATGGGATGGCGCTGAGGATTCCCCATATGACACTGCCATCAAATCAACCCTGGTCCAATGCCTGACTAGTCTAACTGATGATGTCATGTTCATCTCCTATTACAAGCTATCAATAGCTTTTGATGATTTTGGCAAGCAAGGAAAAGCCACTGTCAAGAATAGAAGGAAGAAGGTCAAGAAGAGGATGTTCATTGATGCATTTCTGGCTGTTTCAGCCAAGGGTTTTGTCTACTATTGGACAAACCCAGATTTCATCAATAGCTACTCATACAGCCACATCCTTGGTGGATTACTCAACTCCTGGGATATCTCAAATTCCAAGTACTAAGTTTTCTTGAGCAACCAGATGGAGGGTAGCTCCACCGCCCTTGAGGCCATGCAGGGACGCGGGCACCAGGCCTCAGTCTACCCCACTGGCCATGCAGACGTCCATCTGGCTGATGTTGTCTTCTTCAACATGGGATACACATTATGGGAGCGCCACCCTCAGGCTTTCAACAACCTCTATCTTGGGGTTCTTGACCACAATTTTCTCTTTGGCCGCCAAATGGTGGCTGACTTGTTTGCGCAAATGGTTTTCTATGTGAACATGGGCAACCAATCACATAAGGATAAGCGCCTTCCACCTTGGGCCACTGCCACTTACCAGCCCATCCAGCCAATGACCAATGAGGAATATAACAAGCGTTATATGGAAGCCATCACACAAAATCCTCCTGCCTCCACCCTCTCCACCAACACCCCTAACCCGCAAGCCCAACCCACCCAATCCCAGACCCCCCAGGCCAGTACCACCTCTATGTCTTCCTTTCCGCGTTATTCTGCCTAATAGGCATCACTCTCCCCTGCCCCAATAAACCCCTGTCATCAAACATTTTCTATTTATATTATCTTTTTTTTGAATTTCAATTGTTCATATTCTCTTTGTTTA